>APFE030132996.1:0-81699 GCA_000404065.3 Pinus taeda
AGAAAGGAGGTTTTATCATTTGAATCATCCAAGAATTGTTCATTTGTGTAATGTAAAGGAGGTTGCCCCCTCGAAGACGCTGAATTCTAAGGCGTTCAACTATCTTTTCTATCTTTTTGTGAGCTGGTCTCATAACAATGTATGTCATAGGGTTGCAATTTGATATAATGGTAGTTTTTTGGAGGAGGATGTAATGAAGAAATCTCTGCACAGCTTGAACGACTGTCAAGGCTAACTTTTCGACTCAAATACTAAATAGGATGTTCAGTTCCACTTTCTTCTTGAACTAAAACCATACCAATGGTTATATCTGCAGTGGAGAGATACAAGCAAAAGTATTTTTGATAGTTTTGGGCATACATTAATGATGTTCTAATTAGGGAATATTTGAGAGAATTAAAAGAATCTTGCGCAACTTGATCCCAATGGAAGGGTACCCCTTTCTTCAATAGATGTGTATAACCTTTAGCTAATTTAGCATAGTTTGGAATGAACCTCCTCAGAAAGTTTTCCTTACCTTGAAGTCTCTGTATCTGTAACAAATTTGAAGGTGAAGGCAAGTCAAGGATTGCCTGAACCTTAATGGGGCTGAGTCGAATTCCATCTTTTGAAACTACGAATCCAAGCAATCGACTAGAGCCAACACAAAACAAACATTTATGTGGATTGAGTCTTATCTTGTAGTGTCGACATCATAAGAATATTGCTCTCATATGTTGTGGGTGATCAGTCCATTTTCGTGAATGAGCAGGAAAATCATCAAGATAAGGTTGAACAATGTGCTTGATGTTATGGAAGGCATAATTCGTCGCCTTCTAAAATGTAGCCCCTGCATTCTTCGAACCAAAAGGTAGCTTTTGATAAGTGAATGTGCCCGAAGAACATATAAAAGCGGTTTTTGATTGGTTGTGTGGGTGGATATTGATTTGATTGTAGCCAGAAAATCCATTCATGAATGAGAATATTTCACATCTGACACACTCGTCAATAATCTGGTCAATAAAAGGTTTAGGATAATTGTCCTTTGGACATGTTTGGTTGACATCCCTATAATCGACGCACACTCGAATTGTCCCTTGTTTTTATCACTGGAACAATATTAGATACCTAATCAGTAAGAGGTACAAGGAAAATGAAGCTAGCACGCAAAATTTTTTCAACCTCTACTTTAATGGCAACGACTTTCTTAGGAGGAATAGGTCAAAGCCGCTGTCGTATTGGTTTGATATCAGAGTACATTTTAATCTCATGTTCAACAATACTTGAATCAATGCTCGGTATCTCCTCATAAGACCATGCAAAGATATCCCGAAATTCGCGAAAAAGAGCACAGTAATTATCAAGTTCCGATGAAGAACATGATTTGCTGACATGAGTATTTTTTCCAATGTTAGGCTTGGTCGAAATGTTTGTAGAAATCGTTTCTTCTATGTTGGACAAATTACGCTCAAAATCTACAGTATTTACAGAATTTGACAAGAAATCAACGATCGATGGTGATTTAGTTCATCTGAATAATCTTCATTGACATCTCGAAGGTGGGAAAGATGATGATAATCCTCCCACGACGTCTCTCCTATCATCAACGATTTGATGATTCCTTCATCCATAGAATGTATACGTGAAAAAGGATCCGAAGAGGTACCTGTTATGAATATAATTCATAACAAGTTAATAAATAAAATAAATATAAATATTAAATAATTAAATATTATTTAGGTTAAATCATCATTAAATTAAGTGAAAAGGCATGTCTAAAAGACATGCCCATTCACGAAAGATCACCTGCTGAGGTATAAAAGCAGGGTCTCATTGTAAATCTTATATCATCTTATACAATTTTATATAAATAATAGATTATTATTATTGAATACTTGTGTGTATTTTTACGTTCAAGTCTACAAGCTATCAGTCTTTGTGTTTCAACATAGTTTTTTATGCTACAGTGGTATCAGAGCCATGGCACACGATATAATCATGCGGGCCTTTGAACGTAGTTCGCCTCACAATGTGCCATTACGTTCACATCTTGATTACATTGAATAGTTTAGTATTCAAGAAGCATTTTAGCGAGTAGAAAAATCAATTGTAGAAGTTAAAGAATATCGAAAGGAAATCAATAATAAAGAAGAAGATTTTGATCAAAATGATGATAATGATGAAGAAATAGAAGATGATGACAAAGAAAAAGAAATTGAAGATAATGACAGTGATCAAAGTATTTCCATTATGATAGGAACCTTGGACTGAGTGGATGATGAAAACAGGGAAATTGAATTATTTTTGGATCCTCAATTTCAAGAACCGCAGATTCTGACTGATGCCAGCTTTGCTTCTACTAGTTCTGGATATAGTGATACTATGTCAGTCGCTCTTAATGTTCTAACTTTGGAGAAGCAGATGGATAACTTCAAACATTATACAGAACAACTTGTGAATATGTTAGGCTCCAAGAATACCAACGAGGTAATAGCAGGACCTTTCTTTACGTTAACCACAGGAACCAATGACTTTATCAATAATTATTATATCAATCCAATTATAAGAGCACATTATACTCTTGACCAGTTCCAGGATCTTCTCCTCCAGTCTCTCTCGAAATTTACCCAGAATATCTATAAAGAATGTGCCTCTTTATTTGGCCTCATCATTATTCCATTTAAACCATCTACCATTTGCTTCAAGAACATCAACTATTTTGTTGACATGCCTGTGGACGTAAAGAAACAAGGCATACTAGAGGATCAGCTGCAGTTGCTGAGAGATGTTAGTGGGGCTTTTAGACCTAGTATCCTCATGACCTTGGTTGGAGTTAGCAGAGCTGGTAAGACTACTTTGTTGGACGTATTGGCCAGGAGGAAAATAGGGGGCTACATAGAGGGCAACATTAGTATATGTGGTTATCCAAAGAAGCAAGAAACATTTGCTAGGATTTCAGGCTACTATAAACAAAACGCTGTTCATTCACCTCATGTAGTAGTTTACGAATCCCTCGTTTATTCTGGATGGCTTCGTCTCTTGGCCGAAGTTGATTCAGAAACCAGGAAGATGTTTGTAGAGGAAGTGATGGAGCTTGTAGAGATGACTCCTCTGAGAGGTGCTTTGGTGGGCCTTCCCAGAGTGAATTTACTGTCTACGAAGAAATGCAAACAGTTGACCATAACCATAGAGCTCCTCGCCAATCCTTCCATTATATTCATGGATGAACCAACTTTAGGATTAGATGCCCATGTATTAGCCATTATCATGAGAACAATGAGGAATATCGTGGAAACAGGGCAGACCATTGTTTGCACTATCCATCAACCCAGTATAGATATCTTTGGAGCCTTCGATGAGTTATTTTTAATGAAATGAGGGGGGAAGTTGATCTACGTAGGGCCACCCCCACGATGCTAATATGCCCAGATCCATCCAAATAGTATTTTGGGATGCTTTCCATCTGACTAGTAAAACTTACAGTATCGTTGTCAGAGACTTATTCACTCAGAGCCTTCTGATTCTTGCCTAGCGCTATATATAATATATTATATATATGAACAATTCATGCTGCAATCCTTGTCGTCCGATGTCTTCCACCTCTGCGATAGCCACCGTGACGTTTGTTGTCCGCTGTCTCCCACACTTCCTTCTCGCCTGTCATCACGATATCACCATCTTCCTTCTGCTGCATATCCCATCTGACACCACCGACATCCTTCATCACTGTTAGCACATGGTTGGTCTTGAATTCCACTCCATCGTTTTTCTTGACCACGAGTCAAACGATGCACCCCTCGGTCACACCTGATTCATTAATACATATTACTATATATTATTTATATAATTCCATTAAATTTTTTTATTAAAGTTTTGAAAAAAAGAAATTAGACTTGTCCAAAAAATAGACTTCAAAAAAAAAATTCAAAAATTCAATTTTTTTTTCCAAGGAAATAGTTATTGATAAACTACATGACGAATCGATGACTAGATTGTACACAACGAGACGACAGACACTAAGTGAAGAAAACCCCCAACATTAAAGCTTTGAGGACAAAGCTTCCAAAGGGAGAGGCTATGTTATGAATATAATTCATAACAAGTTAATAAATCAAATAAATATAAATATTAAACAATTAAATATTATTTAGGTTAAATAATCATTAAATTAAGTCAAAAGGCATGTCTAAAATACATGCCCATTCACGAAAGGTCACTTGCTGAGGTATACAAGTAGGGCCTCATTGTAAATCTTATATCATCTTATACAATTTTATATAAAAAATAAATTATTATTATTGAATACCTGTGTGTATTTTTACGTTGAAGTCTACAAGCTATCAGCCTTCGTGTTTCAACATAGTTTTTTATGTTACAATACCATATTCTAATGATCTATCTACCCATATAATTGTTGAGTGCGGATTAGGGTTTTCCAGACAAGCCTAAAAAATTGATTGCTATGATGATTCAATGGGGCTAGACGACAACCTCTCACTATGACCATCAATTTCAAAGTGGTTGGAAATTCTAATAAAATCAGATGATGTAGAAGAAATCATGTTGCAAGTATCCACTCTTGCCACTTCCACCAAACTAGATGGTGATGGGAGGGTGAAAGTGCCCATTAGGGAAGGATATTTAAGGAGACCTACTCCAACACTTTGAAGTGACAGTGGGTTTCCGTGTATCAATGGAATGCTTCCTGTAGCTTGTGAACTATTGGAAAAGAAGGCTAGATGATCAATGACTGTGATTCCACCCTTGAAAGGGAATGCAATTGTACGAAAGTATGTGGAAACAACAACAACCATAACATATACCCAAGGCCTTCTTAGTAAAATGTTGTAATCGAGGAGTCCGTCAACTACCTCAACGTCAACAGTAACTGTCTTGCCCCCTAGTTCAATTTGCAGGTTACTCAAAATCCCATATGGAGTATATGTTCTTCCATCAAGGGCTTTTAACATGGTTGGTGATCGTGACAATGGTGGCGAACCAAGTGTTTTCGAGAAGCTCATAGACATAATGCAAGTAGATGCCCCCTCATCAATAATAGTTTGGTGGACATTCTTATTGAGAGCGTTTACTTGTATTAGGAAAGCTAATTGCGCCGGTAATTGTGGTGAATATCCCGCATGGTTAAAAACCACAATATTTGAATCTGTAGGATCTATTCCACATATTGCTGATAATAAAGCTTGTTTTTGGGAGGGACAGTTTTACAACTCCTCGAGTGTCGACATAGCGGAAGGTGATTGAGCCAGATCTTCCACTATATTATAGTTTTGAGCTGCTCGAGCACGAGGATTGAAAGTTGATTTGTGCACAACTCCCTTAGGTGGTTTTATTGTCAATTCAGGTACAACTGGTGGAACAACTTCAGGTGAAGTCGAGGTCGAAGTACTAGGTTGATCAGTGGCTTGAGTATTTGACGATGACGAATTTCCATAATCTTTGTTTCTTGTTGATACCAAAACATCGTTTTGTGGATTTTTGATGGATAACATGAGTACTTGGGATGTGGAAGCATTGTTAGTTACAACCAAATGTGTCTCCGGGGTAAGAAACAAATCTGTCAACACTGTTGATGTGGTTGAAGTCTTTAAAAATTTAGAGACCTCAGAGCGATGTGGAAAATCTCTTGTATAATGCTCATCATTACATATCAAACATGGATAACAAGGTTTCCTTGCCATGGTAGGGGATTCAGATGATTTCTCTAGAGAGGGATTTTCTTGTTTCTTTTTGTTATTCTTCCCCTTTTTCTTACCTCCTGGTTGCTTTGGATTTTTACCTTTGTCAAATGACATGAAATTAATCTCTGAGGCATGAGTGTTTTCTGATGCATTGGTAACTTGATTGGAAATAACAAGAGTTTGACCAGATGGTCTTCTTGCTGCCTATGTGATTGAAGAACTGATCACACTGTCGCTGGCATGAGAGTCCCTACTCAATTGTGGAGGTGGTGGAACAATGAAAGTTGGTCTAGGTGCATTGGGAATTTTATCATAGAACATGTCAGATTGTGTGTAAATCAAATCTATTGGGCACAAGTGATAACTTGATCTTCTGTGACGACTCCTCCTTTTGCCACATCCTTGGTGATTGATGGCAACAAGGACTTTATGAACCACTTAGTGAAAAGCTGGTCGGGAACATATATCTTAGCCATTCGACAACGATACCGCCACTCATGAATATGATATAAGATATAGGTAACAATAGTCTATTTAAAGTTGGTTAAGAGTTCCGTTCCAGTCTCATATCTGATAGGTAACTGGAAGTGGGTCAAAAAGGTAGTGGCTAAAGTGGTGAAGTTATCAAAAGAAGCTCTCGGTAATTCAATGTACCACTTAGTAGCTGGACTAGTAAGTGTTCTTTGGAAAACATGAAGTCTGATCAAATCATCATTCAAAGTGTTGGATGAACACCATAAATGAAAGGTCATAACATGATTTGATGGTTATTCTCCAGGATTTCCGTTAAACTTTGAACTATCAGATGGTAACTTATGCGGAATTACCAACCACCAAGGTGCATATGCAATTGGATCATTGGTGAGTTGGTTTAAATTTGGTAATTCTAAAGTTGCTACGAATGGCAACTGTTAATTCAAGTTAGGTTGAGCATACCCAAGATATGATGGAATTGCCTGTGTAATAGGTCTTTGCATATGAACATAGGACATCTGCATTTGGTAACCTTGGTATGGTTGTTGAACAAAACTAGTATAAGGTGGTTGTTGATAACCAAACTGAATTTGTGGTTGTACATAACCTGCAAAGCCTTGTTGCCTAGGACCTTGGTAAGCTTGATATTGACCAAAACCAGGTTGAGCTTGTGAACCAAGTCCAAACTGAGGTTGGAACTATTGGAACTGGGGTTGTTGGAATTATGGCAACCACGATTTTTAAACCAAATGTTGTTGCGTAGCAATGAAAGGTTGACCAGGTTGTGAATCAACTATACCAGTGTAAGCCTGGATTAGTCCAAATAAAGGTATACTAACTTGAGGTTGTTGCTAAGCTCTAGAAACAAGTGATTTTTGTATAAAAACTTGAGAAACTTGAACCTCTTGACTTGAAACTTGTGGTTGCAAAAGAGAAGGATCAGTTTGTACCGGTTGAGATACAACAGTTTGGGCTTGTGACTATGTCACAGTAGTAACAACAGGTGGAGTAGGATTATTTGACACATTTTGCATTGATTGTGTTGGATACACAAGCCTTGGTTGAGTTGGCATGACTGGTTTCCATTGACAAACTCTAATTCCAGGTTGACTTGAATGTTGTGGGAAGATACCATATGGTTGTCCTCTAGAATAAGGAGGATACGATGAATAAGCAAATTCCTCTCCATATGGTAGCAATCTAGTATTTAATGGATATATAGGTCTTTGTTGACCAGATTACCCAGCCTGATACTGATGTGCAGGATCAAACTATTGGGTTCCCATTAGAGAAGAACCAAGTACAATTCTAGTTGAGGACATGTGTGATGACCATGGTGTAGAAGCAACCCCTAAGTGGGTTCCTGATAATGATTGGTAGCCAATCGGGATGGACGATTCACCATATAGGTGGGACTTAGGTGTGGTAGAAAACATTGAAGGAGTTACAACATAAGATTCTGCCGCAGCTACATCAAATGATATAGTCTGGGATGTTAACAGTTGTTCAGTCATAGTTAACTGGCCCAAAAGTTGTCTTAAAGATTCGACGGGTACTTGAAAGGAAGCAGGATCATATGAAGCAAATTAATCAGGAGTAGTAGGGTAAAGATAAAGCCCAGTTTTGAAGTGAAATGGGGTTCCAAGTGTGGAATCTCCTACTAATTCCTCCTCTATTGAAATCAAACCTGGTGGAAGGACTTGATTGTCAGGTTCGTAAAATATTTCTGATGTTGATGAAAATTTAGTTTCAATAGTTATTGATGTCTGAGGGGTAACAACTTCTGAATGTCGAAATTCGAAGTCCATATGTTCAGGTAAATGAACAACAGTTTCAAAGGGAGGTTCCTGAACAACTTTAGTTTTAGATGTAACTTCTGGAATAGATTTTGAACGAACTTCTAGTTGAACTAATTCAAATTCAGAAGCACTTTTTTGTTGAACAATTTCAAGTTGAGTATCAACTTGTTGTTGGACAACCTCGGTTATTGTTTCACTAGGATCAGTGCTAATGTCCTCATGTAATTGTGAAAATTCTTCTTTAGGAATGGATGTACCAAAAATAGTCAGAGTAACTGGAGTCTCTGTAGCTACTGAAACAAATGTTTCAGGTAATCCAGATGAAGAAACCAGGAGTTCTTGATGTACTAGACTCAGTTAAACAAGACCGCTTTGTCCAAATTGGTGTCAATTCGGGAGGCAAAGGTGGTTGGCTCGCTGTTCTCTGCGAACGACGGCGTTTGGGTTGATGTTTCTCCATGATTGTTGATTAATTTTATTATCAAAAAATAAATAAACAAAAAGGGGTAACTAGGCAAAAGGTTTACCAGGCAACTGTGAACTGTAGAATACCTCCTGGCGAACCAAGAATGCTGTGTTCGATGTATCACATTTGCTAGGTGGTTGACTTGGTTACTTAAGGATGGATAACAACCTAATGTTGTCCTCCCATATATACCCAAAGGTACGTGGAGGCCCAGTTTTTATAAGCATTGTCTAATGCAAAACCGCATAGTGAGAGCATTCCCATATACTTTACGTACTGTAACACCGCCCTATATACCCAAAGGTACATGGATGAGCTACGATATACCCACGTACGTGGAATGAGGTATCACACTCAAGATGTATTGCAGACAAGTTAGTGACAACTGCTTGGTTTAATGATGCCGGAACACGCCTCTAGCCTAGAACCACTAAATGTATTTCATTAATGACAATGCTCCTTTAGGTAAATTGATGTTCATTTTAAGTTGATATTGCTTAGGAATTTGCCTTTCGAGTTCACCATTTGATGTATTATGAAATTCCTAGGAATGCAACTATCATGATAAACATTCTTTCCATTCAGCTTTAACAATGAAAATCCTAACTACTTAGGGATAGAGCAATCAGATTTCTTTTGATCATAGAGCAAAGAGCACAATCTAAATGAAAATTCCCTACATCATTCCTTTTAGCCCACACAAACTCTTTTCAATGCAATTTCATGTATTTATTTTCAATTTCCCTTAATTTGAATGACTCAAAACGAAAAACTAATGCACAAACGATTAGCAAACTCTTTTCATAAAAATGATGATTTTGCGACAATTTCTTTTCAAGGAAAGGAAGGCTCTGCAACACTTTCGATTTCAAAGAAATGAGGAATTACAACACTTTCAATGAAAAGACTAATCACATGCACATATCAACCAATTTATCTTTTATGAATGAATATTTGATGACAATTCAACTTCCGAAGGAAAAAAACGATTTTATGACACTTTCTTTTGCTGAAGATCAATCGATTAAAACTAACTTTCGACTATAGATTGAAACTGACAAAGTAAATACATAAGAAACATTTATCAATCCTAGTCTAAGTAGGGCAAAATTAAGGAGATGAAAAACTATTTTCAGAGACAAAACATCATTGACATTCAACAACTAATTCAAACAAGAGAAAATTGGAAAAAACTTTTAGTTCCTAGATGAGAAACTGACCATCAAGGGATCAACGTAGGTAGTTAGAGACAATGCTGAATCGCTCTATATCTATGCGGGAAGTGCACTGCAGCGCACTGTGTCATTCATTAGACTGCGTTGGTGATAGTGAGCCATTCTGAAGGCGATTTTGACACAGTTTTGACTCAATTTTCAATGAAAGAAGACTGAAATTCAATGAACGACCACAAGTACAATATGTAGAAATGTCTTAAGAGGCTGATAAGCTACTAAGATGGATAATATGATCCCAGTAGAGTTGCTAATTTGTTTTGGGAAAATTTAGTGTTCTTGAACAAACGCCTAACCCTCTAGACTTAGTAGCAGGTCTAGAAACAACAGACAAAGTAATCTCTACCTTTTCTATAATCAATAGATAAAAAAAGAAAGAAGAGAAACATACTTGTAGTTTTTGCTAGCTCCTTGACTCCCTTGACTGATCTTGCCGCTTCTTTTCGTACTTAAGTCACTTCAAAAGTACCCGCACAAACACAAAGACAAAAACCCATCAAGGAAAATGATAATGATCTATTACTTATAAATAACATGGAATCGAAAACATGATATACATATGAAAGCATCAACATATAACACAAGCATAAGGAAAAAGTTTTGAATACTTTATTGATAAGAGGAAGAATTGCAACCCATATGTGCTCGATCTAGTGACACTCTTCCAATTCAATCCCATCCTCTTCACCTCATGACAAGCAAGACACTTCAACACTAATACAATACTTGCAATCAACTCAAAACTAGTACCAATAACATCTCTCTACAATCTTCAGCCTCCCTGATCTCTTAGATGAGTGATATTTTTATAGGTGAATATAGGAGGTTATGCCATCAATGGTGATAATGAATGCCTTTCTAAATTTAGAAATCAGTTCCATGGAAGAAAGGATAGGGGATTGATGTTCCTTAACTCCCTTCCTCATCCAAATGCGAACTCAAAGGAATACGTGGCATTGAGAAACTTCTAGAGGCTTCCAATGGATAAGGAATCTTCAAACCCTCATAGAAATTTGCTCAAATTCGCCCAGCGCAGGCCAAAGAGGGACCAAGTGTGTTGCATAGCACCCTGACAATGTATGGTTTGTATTGCAATGCACCCTAATGAAGGCCTACCTACACTGATCTTCTTAGAGGTAGTTTTTGGATGTTTTCAGTAATGGAACTTCTTGGGAAGTGAGGCATTCTGATGTTCAACTTCTTTAGGGCATGTAACAACTACACTAGGGATTGATGGGCTCTAATAATATTGATCTGTAAGTTGGGGTTGATGTGCTCAAATGGATCTGTAACAGGTGGGCAACTTCAGCTTGATTGGATAATCTGATTCAGACTTTCAATGAAGACAAAGAAACTGGGGTATCTACTTTGGGTTATGCTATGAGTCTTGGATTAGGAGCTATCTCCTGGAGATCATGCAAACAGTCAGTTCCAACAGATTCCACAATAGAAGCAAAATATGTGGCAGCAGCGAAGGCAACAAAAGAAATTGTGTGGCTCAGGAAAATTCTAGAAGGTTTGCTGGTAAAACAAGTACAATCGACTCCACTCATGACTGGCAATACCTCGGGAATAAAGTTGGCCAAGAACCCAAAGTTCCATGATTGAACGAAGAAAATCAATACAAAATATCATCTCATTTGACATCATGTTGAGGCCAAAACAATCCATCTTCGCCATTGTTCCACTAATGAGCAGATTGCAGACATCTTCACCACAACGCTTGGAAGAGAAAAGCTTGAAAGATTCAAAATGATGCTTGGACTCACCAAAATCCCTTCAGATTAAGGGGGGGGGGGAATGTTGACACCTAATCATAGGGATTGGTTGAACAAATGTAAATAGTGTATATAAATAATAGATAAAATGGAGAGTCATCGGGAGATGAACTAAAAAGTCACTCCCTCTTGTATATAATAATGAACAACCTGAATGAATAATACAATTACATTTGAGGAGTTACCTCTTGGTCTGACATGAATGAGATGCTCAAGCAGTTCCAAGTGGGAAGTCTGACCCAATCAAGTATGTGAAGGGGCCAAATATATTTTTGATAAACCACCTCAATCCATAAGGTTTTAGTAGTGAGGATTTTCCATCCCATCTTGGCAGCTAGAAATTTAGAGAAGGAGTCGAGGTTCTTCAGTCCCTAACCTCCCCATTTCTTGGGAAGTGCAATCAGGTCCCAACAATCCCATGCATATATGTGGCCATCATGTTTCCCTTTCCATAGAAATCTGCAACACAACTATTGAATTCTCGTCAAGATCCCCTTAGGAATTTAGGCCATGGACATCCAATATACTAGAGTGGCTTCCAAAATTGATTTGATTAGTACTAGTCACTATGCCCTGGAAATATATCTATGATGCCAAATGCTCAATCTCCTTTCAATCTTGGCAACAATATCGGTCCAATCAACAATATTGTAATGAAGAGGTTTGAGTAGGAACCTAAGATACTTAAGTCCATCATCAAAAGGTAGATGTGTAAAGGGAAATCACTGGTGTGCATAACAAATCTCTTAGTTATACATATGAAGAGTGCCAAACGTAGAGTTTGACCCACCTTCCATTGGGATAGTGCTACATATCATGTTATGGACACCCATATCAGCAAAAAAATTCGCATTAAGGGCCACATGAGAGCTCTCAGGCCTATTATTAATCTCGAATGATGGTGGATGTAGACTTTGAAATCCATGAGTGGAAATGTTAGGAATTTTAAGAGAATACATACTTGTCCCTATCATATCACCATGATATAACCCTGTATCATTGTTAGAGTGAATTTTTGAGATTTGCTATGACATAATTATGATAACTAGCTATAAGAAAATATGATCCTTGGAGATTCATCCAAGTATCCTATTAGCTAGACATCCTCATCATCTAAAGAGGGACCCATGCTTGGATCAAGAACCTCTTCCCTAGCAAGAATAATGTTTTTTCATTAAAAAAACCCTTCAAAATCCCTAAATACAATAAAATTCTCCACAAATTATTCTTTCATTACACATCAAAATTCACAAGGTGCATATGAGATTTATG
Organism: Pinus taeda; assembly: GCA_000404065.3. Classification (NCBI taxonomy): domain Eukaryota; kingdom Viridiplantae; phylum Streptophyta; class Pinopsida; order Pinales; family Pinaceae; genus Pinus; species Pinus taeda. Next base: position 12,700 of record APFE030132996.1, read on the forward strand.
GGCTTCAAAATTTAAAAAATATGAAAAAATTCAAATTTTCATCACCACATTTCACTAAAAGTGTGCTACCCATATTCATGTATTCATTCCTAGGAAAAATCAAAGCAAGTTTAGATAAATATTTGATCCACACCTTGTCCGATGAATGTAGAAATTGCAAGAAATTTTCTACTACTAATGAAATCACATTGAAATCAAGAGACAAAGAAATCTTCTACTATTCTGGGGAAAGGAAAACACACGATAGAAACACATACAATAACATCCAACCATAAAAACACAAGGAAAATAATGAATTTGCAAGGTACCCCAATTGGGAAAAACCCTCGCTGCTTTGAATTAATTTAGATGAGAATATGGATCAATTACAATGTCTTGCTTCAATCCTGAAGCACAACTTGCATTGCGATTCTGATCTCTTTCTCACTAACCTGCTCTAACCAACACTTATCCTAAATAGGCCTTTGATTTCCTGCCATTTCCTTGCACAATCCTGGAGGAAATTATCACCTAAAAAATAGGAGAATTCCTTATTTCCTTGTGAAAATCTTGAAGGAATTGACCACCTTCTTAATGCAAAAACATTGTATACTCAACTAATATACAATTGATAATTAGAATGTGCATTTTCATTGACTCCAACTAGGCAAATCGAATTCCATAAATGAATGGACTATTTTAAGTAAATTGATTGGTTAAATAAGAGATCAGTGAGTTAACAACTGTTATAACTACTCAACTGAACTCCTACTGAATCCATTAAAGCCTAGAGCTTAGTTAACCGAGTTTAACAATAACTCCACTAGATTTATATATTTTAGAAATCAATCCATGCACAACTCTACTTCTAGATTATAACTCAAATTTATAGATTTAACTAGGAGACAAAGCCATGTCACTCCAACTAATTGCAATCCAAGTCATTCTATTGATGCGGAAAATCAAATTTCTCCATTTGACTAAGGCACAAATCAAATGAAGTTTTTTCTTGCTACATTTTAACACTCCCTCTTAGCAAGAAAATAGTTATGCACCACCCCTATCCTACTTCTATGGAACTCGAATTTTCCTCTTGAGAATGCCTTTTTCAAAATATCTGCATCCTTCTCCTCTGTGGGAATGTACTGCAACATCATAATTCTCCTTTGCATATAATATCTCAAATGATGGTAGTTGATATCGATGTGCTTGGACCTGTCATGAAATGCTATTTTTTTAGAGAGTTTGATACAATTCTGATTATCACAGTAAATCATAGTAGGATCCATCTCTTGACTGAAATGACCAACAAGAATTTTCCTCATCCAAATAGCCTCACATGCTGCTTGACTAGTAGCCATATATTCAGACTCTATTGAGCTTAGTGCTAAAGATCTTTGTTTCCTACTATACTAGGAAATAACTGATGACCCAACACTTAAGATAGCTCATGAAGTGCTCTTTTTGTTTGATGGACTCCCTACCCAATCTTCATCAGTGAAGCCTTAGGACTTCACCCCATCAGTCCTTCTATACCATAAACCAAAATTTGTTGTTCCTTTGAGGTATCTAAGCACATGTTTTGTTGCTTTCTAGTGAATCTTGGTAGGCTTCACCATAAATTGACTCAACTGATTAACTGCATAACATATGCCGGGCCTTGTGTTCAACAGATACATCAAGGACCCTACCAACTTTTTGTAGATGGTAGAATCTACTACCTCTCTTGTAGAAGCATCCTCCTTCATCTAGTTGGTAGCTAGAGGAGAGTCCATAGGCTTGTAGTCTTGCATATGGAATCTCTGAAGTATTTCAAAGGTATACTTCCCTTGACCCACAAACAAATCTCCATCTCCCTGCCACACCTCCAAACCAAGGAAGCATTAAGATCATTTCATTTATCTCGAACTCTCTTGCAAGGTCCTCCTTGCAAGACTGCATAAAATTCTCATCCCCTATTAGTATCAAGTCATCTACATACATGAATATAATGATAAATTTCCCATCTACCACAATGTAGTGTAGATTGGCATCTACTTCACTCTTGGTGAAGCCAAATCCACTAAGATATGTATCTATCCAAGTGTACCAAGCATGATGTGCCTTCTTGAGACCATAAAGGGCTCTCCTGAGTCTACACACATGTGTCTCCCTGCAAAATGTCTCAAACCCCTCAGACTGCTCTATGTAAATCTCTTCTTCAACCACTCCATTAAGGAAGGCAGTCTTCACATCCATCTGGTGGATCTTCCACCCCATTTTCATGACTAATGCTATAATGGTTATGATGGAGGAGTATCTTTCTACTGTGGATAATGTCTCCTCATAATAAACTCCCTCTACCTGTGAGAAGCCTTTAGCCACAAATTCTGCCTTGTACTTCTCGGTACTGTGATCAGCTACATGTTTCACTTTGTATATCCAACTGGAACCAACCATTGATTTGTTCTTTGGTCTCGACACCACCTCCCATACATTATTCTTCATGATGGAGTCATACTCATATACCATGACACTTGGCCACACTAGTTGGGAAACGACTTCCTCAAATGAAGAAGGATCATAATCAATGAGTTCTGTCATGAGTGCCATATAACTAGCATATATGAATGGAAATCTCCTCTACCTATGCAAGGATGTAGAAGCTCCCACATGCTCCTGTGAATATTTCACCAACCTTTCAGCCTCTATGGTTCTCTTCCTCCCCTCTCTTGAAGGTTTTTTTTGAGTAGGTGCCACCACATAACCTTCTCTCTACTCCACATGTAGCTTCTCCACAACATCTAGAGGCTTTGACTGAGGTGCCTCCTTTGGAACTAGAAGATCCTCCTCTAGTGGAATACTTAACTCTCACTCTAGAGAGCTTCTCATAGCCTTCTCCTCATCAAATATGACATCTCTTCTCATCACTATCATCTTGAGTGAGGGAAAATACACCTGAAAGTTATGAGGTGTCTCTATGTATCCCACAAATATCCCTATCTCAGTTGTAGGATCCAAAATTTTCCTTCTATCCTTAGAGACAAGAAAATAGATTGTAGCTCTAAAAATTTGAAAATAGGACACATCTGGCTTCCTCCCAGAGAAGGCCTCTTTGAGTTTGATCATTGCAAGTATTTTGTGAGGTCTCTAGTTCTGCAAATAAATTGTTGTATTGCATGCTTCTGTCCACATGTATAGTGGCAATCCTTGATCATGCAACATCTCTCTTGCAACTCCTACATTGATTATGTTTTTCCTCTATGCCACCCCATTTTGCTGTGGGTTGTGGGGTGCAATTAGTTCTCTTCTAATACGTTCCTTGGAAAAAAAATATATGAAAGAATAAAATACAAATTTTCCTGCATTATCACTTCTCAAGGATTTAATTTTTTGTCTTTGAATTCAAAAAATTCTGCAGACACTTCATATTTCTTCTTCATAAAATAGATTTTACACTAGCGGGAAAAGTTATCTATGAAAATTACATAATATCTATTTTTCGCAACTGAGACTGTAGAAAATGGTCCACACACATCTGATTGGAATCACTCCAAGATGGCTCCAGCTCTACTATCTCAGCCCTAGAAGGAGGATTTGACATATTTTTGAAGAGTGCATCCCTTGCAAACATCATGTTGGTCAAGGGTGAATTTTGGAAGTCCTGTGGTGATCCGTTGCATTATTTTCAAAGCTCCATGGTGTAGCTGACCCATGCGCCTATGCGAAAGTTCTCCAACACCTCAACTCTAAACATGTTCTACTTTGCTGCTCAATGCAACACATGCATCCACCTATAGCTTGTAAATATTTTTGAACTGAACACTAATTTGTTGCAATTTTCAAGTAGAAAAATGATTCATAAAATATTTCCCTATAATGAACACCACATCATATCCTCTAGCCTCCAATACAACTACAAAATAAAATTTTTCTTTAGCCTAGGGACATACATTACATTTTTCAGGTGAATATGGGAGCTTGACTCCCTCTTAAAGATGATAGTACCAATACCTTTGGTACTATACCTCCCATCATCTCCAAGTTCTATCTGTAATTGTAGGTCCTTATCCTCCAAACTGCCGAAGAACTCATTGTTTCCTGTCATATGAAAAGAGGCACAAAAATCTAAGTTCCATGCACTTCCTTGTACAATAATTTCCATGCATGAAATGAGGGTGAAATCCAATTCGAATTGTGATGTGAGAGCATCACCTCCTGCTCCTCTTGCAAGCTTCTTTCCAAATTTCTTATACTGACACTTTGTTGCATAGTGTCCATATTCATGGTAGTGAAAACATTTAATTTTGTTGAGGTCCTTCTTCTTACTCGGGTTCTGGCTAGATTATGCCTTTCCTTGGGCCTTCTTTCCCTTTCCTACCAAGGAAAAGTTTTCTTCCTCCTCGACTCTGGATGTGACACCATCTCTAGTGTTTCTTTTGATCTCCTCTTGCACTAAATTAGACCAAAGACTCTCCCAATTTGGTAGCATGTCTCTTCCATTAGAAAAATACCGATAGTTTTGCCAGGATTTTAGAAGGCCAAGGATTGATAATCTCACAAGTTTAGATGATGGCACATTCTCTCCTACTCCAAGTTCATATAAAACCAGAGTGAATCTGAATAGGTATTGTGGAATGGTTTCATTTTTCTGTATTCGAATTCTCCTAAGTTTATCTCTCACCGCAAATTTCTTGGCATCACTACTTCTATGGAATATATCTGTGATAATTTTTCACATTGCAGAAGGAGTCTCCTTTCCATGCAAGTTTGAAACAACATTATCTATGACACCCTTTAAAATAATCCTCTTGGCTTTTGTTGTGTCTTTCTTCCACTGAACAAGTTCTTGTGCATATGATGCTGCTGGTTTTGGAATATCAGTGTGTGTGTATTACAATACTCCATTGTATCCAGGAAAACTTCCATCCTGTGTTTCCAAGCACAAAAAATTGAGGTGCCCTCCAATGCATACTCAAGCCTCAAGACATTGAAATACACTTTTCATGCACTAAAGAAAATTTTCACCAAAAAATATGCAAATCAAAATTTCTTTGGGAGAATATTTGGAACGATGTTTCTATGTAGTCTTCCATACCTCTAATACCATGTAGAAATTGCAAGAAATTTCTATTACTAATGAAATCGAACTGAAATCAAGAAACATAAATTCTTATACTACTATGTGAAAAGGAAAACACACGATAGAAACACATGCAATAACATGTGACCATGAAAACACAAGGAACACAATGATTTTATAAAGGAACCCATCTGGGAAAAACCCCTCCCTTATTTGCATTAATTCAAATGAGAATATGGATCAATTACAATGCCTTGCTTCAATCTTGAAGCACACCTTTCACTGTAAGGAGCTCACTAACCTGCTTTGACCAACACTTATCCAAAATAAGCCTCTGCTTTCCTCCTACTTCTGTGTGCAATCCTAGAGGAAATTATCCCTGAAAAATAGGAGAATTCCCTATTTCCTTATGCAAATCCTAAAGGAATTGATCACCTTCTCAATGCAGAAACACTATACACTCGACTAGTATACAATTTATAACTATAATGTGCCTTTTCATCCACTCCAAATATGAAATTCGAATTGCATGCATGACTGGGACTATTTTTAGTAAATTGATTAGTTAACTGAGAGATCAATGAGTTAACAACTTTTATAAATACTCAATTGATCTCCTACTAACTCCACTAAAGGCTAGAGCTCAGTTAGCTGAGTTTAACTAACAACAAATCCACTAGATTTCTAGATTTTAGCAATCAATCCATTTCTAGCCTATAACTTGAATTTACTTATTTAACTAGGAGACAAAGCCATGTCACTCCAACTAACTGCTATCCAAGTCATCTTGCTGATGTGGAAAATCAAATTTCTCCATTTGACTAAGGCACAATTCAAATGAAGTTTCTTCTTGCTACATTTAACAATGAAATATGTGACTTATATCATGGAATATAAGAGGCCTCAATAAAAAAGGAAAATGGTTCCTCTTAAGAAATAAAGTCATGACATAAAAAATAGACATCCTGCTATTACAAAAACAAAGTGTAGTGCTTGGGACATATATAATATCATCATAACATTTTTTCCTAGTAGTGACATAATAGAAAAAAATGTTGATTAAATGGTAGAGGGAATGACCATCCTCTAGAAAATTGCTAATATCATCCTCTTAGATGTGACAATGAAGAATCACCTCATTTAAGAACTTGTTAGGAAATTAGATCCCAAGAAATAGGCAGAATAACCAACTTTTATGGCCCGTCAACATCCCACCTTAAGGGAACCTTCATTCACTTTATACCATAAGTATGGGTAGGAAAATAAAATAAATTAATGGATTCAATGAGGGAATTTCAACATTATCAACTTTTTATTTGAGAAAATAGGGGGAGTTCACAAGCAATGGGAAATTGAAACTCATTTCAAGCAATTCGATAATAACCTTAAGCTCATAAACATCCAAAACTTATATGGACTTTATACTTGGAACAATAGAAGAAGAAGACATCAAATGGGGGTAGTATGTTTGGATAAGTTCTTGGTATTTAAAGTATTTTGGGAAATGGTATATGGAGTGCTTGATGTGGAGAAGATAGAGGGAACCTATATTTTTTCCTCTTGTGCACTTGTGAGATGTAAGTGTAGGTGCCAAAGTGGATTTTACAATGTGTATTCTTTCTATTTGTGATTATCTGGTGGTGCAACCAACTATGGTTGAGAGTTATTCCTATCTAAGAGATCAATTTGGTGACTAGGGTTTGTTGTATATGGTGGATGACCTAGCTAGGATTTGAAGAGCATGAGTTATATTGGCTTGTATTATTTTGTTGGTATATAATTGTAACTTTATCCTATGTATATATGGATATTTCCTTGCTATCACTTTGTCTTCTTGTAGATCTAATTTTCAACTATATTCTTATAATGATTGAGTAATTTCTAGAGATAGTTATACATCTTGATTTTACATGTACTGAGGAAATTTTGTTAACAAATTTGGAAAATATATGGAAGTTAGGTGGGGCTATTTATGGATATAATAAATATGTTGTAATAAGTAATTTTAGATATATTATATGTTGGGAATAATGCCCTAAGTGTTAGAAAATAAATTCCCTTGAAGTACGTTCATTCGGTTTTTATTTTCTTGGGTTTCCTTATGTATCTAGTTGGATAAAAGTAAAATATATATTAAACTATAAGTGATATTTTAGCTTCAGCCATAAGGTTGAAATTTTATGAGAAATAGATCTAGAAAATCTCAAGGTTGAGGTGAAATTTTTGAGTTTATATTTCAAGGAGACTTCTAAATTCAAGAAAAAGTTAGTATAAACCAATCCATGTCTAATGATGTATTAAAACATAATTAGGTGATATATCCTTTATGAGAAATCAATACAAATGATTTTACATATTCATGCAAATGTATTCATATGTATGGTCCTAAATAATAAAAATGAATAATCAAGTCTCCTTCTATCCATTTGTTGTGAGTGCCAATTTCTAACAATGAGATACATCATGGAGAAGGAAAAACAATAAGGTATAAACTATGAAGATAATTTTGCATCCACAACTTAATTTATTGCCATTTTTTTTAGTTTTTAACGAAAATGTTTAGGAGGCAAGTCCACTAATTGGATGTTTTCTTGAAGACATGGATAGAGTTTATATGAATCAACCATAATGTTTTATTACCAATGGTAAAGAGCACAGGTTTGAAAGTTAGTGAAAACATTATATGGATTAAATTAAGACCCCAAACATGGTATACAAAACTTGATCAATGCCTTAGGTCCAACAATTTGAAAAGGAGTAATTCAAATCCATACTTTATATTAAATAAAAAAATATGAAATCAATACCATGATTCACCATGTTAATGACTCAATAAAGATATGAATAGGTTCATTTTAATAGAGGAAGAAAAATCCAATCATTGTGAAGTAAGTGATATGGTATATTTAGGAATCAATGGAATATTGCTTACCCATAGAATTTTGGTAGAAAAAATATTATGATCTTTATTTCATAGGCCAGGTATTAACTAGAATTGCTTGAAAATTTCAAGATGAATTTGATTGAGAAATAATGGAAGTAACATTAAAACTTTCAAAAGATGACAATTTTAAATATGTAAATGAGACAATGTGTCATGCAAGAATTTTGATTTATATTATGACAACTAGACTAGACATAAACTTTGTAGTTATTGCGTTGTCAAGGTTTTTCAACAATCTAAATTTGGTACACTAGAATTAAATGAGAAAAATACCGCCAACTCTTTATTTGAGAAAATAGGGGGAGTTCAAAAACTATTGGAAAACAAAACCCATTACAATCAATTCAATAAGAACCTAAAGCTCATAAACATCCATACCATATATGACCTTGATGCTTGAAACAATAGAAGAAGAAGACATCAAATCGAGGTAGTATGTTTGGATAAGTTCTTGGTATTTAAAGTATTTTGGGAAATGGGATAGAAGGTAGAAATATAAATGTTACTATGAACTCTTTTTAAATTTTGGCCTATTTTTATATAATGGAACAATATTAGACTCTTGAGTCCAACCCCCTATAGTTTGCAAAATTTTGGTTTAATCAACCATACTTCAAGGAAGACAGGTGGATCTGGTGGGAATAAGACATCAATATATCATGGACACAAAAATGTACATTTCCCAAGAAATTCTCAAGAATGTCATGGCTCACCTTAAGGGATAAAAGAAATAAGAATTTGGTAACATCTTCTCAGGAAAAATGTAGTTGGAAAAATAAGTAGCATCAACTCAATGGAAAATAATGAAAACTAGAATAATGGACATATAAAATGAGGAAAATATGATTACTGAAGAAATAATAGCTCATAATATCCAGGAAGAATGTTTATGGAGGAAAAAACATAGACTCTAATGGTTGAGAGAATAACACAAAAATACTAAATATTTTCATCAAACCATTATGCAGGGAAGAAACCACAACAAATCATCTTGTTTCACACACAAGGGGGAAGTTATAGGCATTTTAATACACAAAAAAGATATAAACACATACTTTAGCCCCTTCTTAATGGATCCATGTTAGAAATCACAAACAACATCTACAAACTACTTCAGGAAGAGAAAAAGCTCCATTATTATGTAAGAATTTTCACATGAGTGAAGTTCCATTATCTAAGGAAAATATTGCCTAATTATTTGGGGAGATTTCAATAATAAAAGCATGTTCGATTATGGAATCTAGCTTAGAATAATCAATAGTTTTATTCATTTTAAAAGGCATACAAGGCAAAGGTTTCACATGTTTCCCATCAAATTTCAATTAGGAAAGGTAGGTGCCCCTGATGGTATTCAATCTGGTTATTCCTTTCTAAGGAAGGTTTTATAGACCACCTATTGAGACTTTACGAGTTGAACATCCTAACATCCATCCTTATGAGGTCAAGCCAATGGTGGTGAAGTTCCATGGGTTGGAGGTGTTACTGCATGCCAACTAGGTGTGTAAATAAGTCTAACTAATCCAACCATATTTTTTTGTAATACCATACAAGTAAGAAGAAGCCCCCCTAATTATTTTAAGCATATAAATCAGAGCACTTGCCCAGGATGCTTTGGTGAATCTGGTGAGATATCAACTATATCATGCCCATTATCAATTTCCACCTCAAGTGAAAGTTCATATATATATGGCGCTAGCACCTAATCATTTTATTTTCTTGGGTAACCCCAACCGCTCATGCGAGAAGGGAAGGGTTTCTAATTTCCTTTCACTTTAGTCCTTGTAGATAGAAGAATGATTGTGGCCCAAGCAAATAAACAAGGTGGGGAGAAAATTCATATTTCAAAGTCGAATTTGAGTATCAATCCCTATGGGTGGGAGCTAAAAACAATGGATCATTATTTTGATTCATTTTTCTAAGCATATTCATATACATTTTGAGCCTAACAATAGTGATCCGATCAGAACCCCAAAACATGTGCCAACAATTTACACTTATAAAAAGGCATTTCTACAACAATTGGGAAATTTAGACTTACACTTACAGAATCTTAGAAAAAAATTGGACAATTCACACTTACAAAAGACATTTCTGCAACAAATGGGTCTTTGTCCTCTTGCTCTTCTCTTCCTTAGGCCCTTAAGCTATCAATCTTAGCTCTTCCTTAGGTCTTTTCGTGATGGAAAAGCCTCTTTCTCTTGCAGAAACTCGAAGGTGGGTGGAGGCAAGCTTGGGCTTGGGATCACATAGATATTAGGGGTTGATATTATTTAAATTCACCACAGAGATGTGGGAAGATGTAGAGAAGATTCACTAAAGTTCAAATTCATCAGAGAGATTAGGGTTCATTGCAGAATTTCAAGTTCATCGCAAAGATTAGGGTTCATTGCAGAGTTATCAAATTCATCATAGAGATAATATGTGTTGTGTTATTTGTTATTTTATAATGTATTTTTTTTTTTTTTTTTTTTTTTTTTTTTTTTTTTATTTTATTTGTTTTTTGTTTATTTATTTATTTTGTTTGTATTTTCAATTTGTTTGTTTGTTTGTTTTTTTTTTTTTTTAAGTGTTTCACCAAGTACCCATATGATCAATAAAAATAATCTTGGAGTGTAATGTGGAGACTCTCTCCAATGTGTGCTTAAATGATATTAATCCTCAAGGTTTAATGACCACACATTTTTCTAAATATTCTAAATTTGAATAAAATTCCCTATAAAGATGCATCAAAGAAATATGTTGGAAATAGGGAATTATGGGGATATAATGAATAACTTTGTGTGACACCTTATTCTATATTTAGGGAATTCAAACTTTGTTGTGTGTTATCCACATTATATAATATTATCCTTAGGGAACACATCAATAATGTGATATTCTATCACTATATCTTTCATAATGATACATAATTCTCAATATGTGTGAGGTAAAGTATTTAATAGTGGCAGGATAATATCACCTAACAATCTATACAAAATCCCTTGGTGGTAGCTCACTTTTCAAATCATGTTAATGTGTTATGTAAGATATTTTAAGGTACTTATCTTGATTCCCTCTCCCCACCCTATTAACCCATATTTTTATTAAGGGTAAGTGTGGTGCACCTAGTTGTTTTAGTGATAGCATATGGAATTGACAAAAAACAAATCTACAAAAAAATACAAATTAATACATTTAATAGTGGATATTAAGGACATATATAATACAACCACAAATAAAAACAAATAAAATAATGTTTTGCATACTTTAGGATTTGTGGCATATATGTGCTTGAAATGTCTTTTTTAACCTTGAGATTGACCAACACTAAAATATCAAATATCAAAGAGACGACTTGTCTTTGAGTAAATTTATTCCATATGTTCAACATAAATTCTTTTACATTCACGATATTTACTATGAATTTTAGTATAAAAAATTCTAGGCATAGATATTCTTCTCTTTATAGTTACAAATATGTCTTTGTACATATTTATTTATAATTTAAATACGTCCTTATAAATTTGTCTTAAAATGTCATCTTATGATTAGAATGCATATAAACACAAGTTTTAGTTGTAATTTTTTTTGTTTAAGTACAAACTAGACCACAAGGAGAGGATTATATAGTGATAAAAATTCTATTGATATGCTTATTTTAGAGCATAATGCAATGAATGAAGTTTGCAATGTAATAAAAGGGAAAGCTAATGGTAAAGTGTCTATTTCCAATTTCATTAACAAGGTTGGTATGAATCAATGAACATGATGAAAAATCAAACCTTGATCACTAGCATAATAGTGTTGCTACCCATCCCATATTGTCAATACATGCATCTACCATAACCATGTCAAATTTCAATGCATACGAGCAAAAATTGAAAAAATTTCAATGTTGGCTTCATTCTCAAGTCACACCATGACTAACTCAAGAGACTTATACAACCCTCTCGAAATTGATTCATTGAAGCTTGCAAAGAATAGAGAGTGCAAAATAATAAAGTATACAATCAATTGATAAAACTTTCAAATGATGATGATAGAGATGAGAATAATGGTGAAAATTCGTGGTAGTAGAAAAACATATATATTAGTCAACACAAATTGTTAGATCATCAATGACAAAAAATATTATCATTTTTTAGTACCATGATACATAATCAATCAATTATAAACCTTGTTTTAACACCTAAAATTTAATTTAGTTAATTTTCTAAAAATCATTATGAGACACCCTTGTCGGAACCATATTCATGGGTAGTCATGGGATGACCTTACTTCTTTTGTGCGAGTGTCCCTTGCCAAGTTGGGCTGACCCACCGACTCGTCGCATGGGTGCCCTTATTGGGTAGGCGCCCTAGGTGCCCAACACGCCTGAGAGACCCACATTTGTGTGGGTGTGCATAGGATGTAAGTGTTTTACTTTCCATTCACGTCACACTATGACTTTTCCCGTCGGTTTCTTCACTAATATGTCATCGTTCACCTGACAACTCACATGTCTTGTCCTTTCATATTTCGCACGTCTGTCTGATCGCCATGTCGCCCAGTTCACTTGTCACCCAACTTGCTCGATCCACCTGATGTTCCCAATTCACCTGCCCGTCTCCATGTTTTACAAGCCGCCTTTGGGTGCCCAAGTGACCTACCTTCATGTGGGAATGCCTAGGGCAAGTGCCCTTTTCATGCACACAATGCCCTCGGTTCACTTCACTCATTCGATTTTCCCATCATTTCGCTCATCGTGTCACTCATCATGTACACCCTATTTTACCAGGGGTGCACGTGCACCCTACCTTCGTGGAGGCGTGCCTAGAGCACTCACCTCCATGTTGGGCATGTGACACCCCCATGGTTGAACTTTGATTCATACTTCACGTTTTCTCCACTTTGAGAGGGCATGGGAAATCATGGGCCGACCTTCTTTTGTGCAACTGCCCCTTGCCAATTTAGGCCAATCCACCAACTTAATGCATGGGCACCCCTTCCAGGTGGGTTCCCTCACATTCCTAATACATGACGACTTGATGGGCACCCAAGCACCTCAGTTTTGTGTGGGCATGCACATAGTGCAAGCGTTCACCATACTGTGCACATCACACTATGAATTTGCTTGTTGATTTCTTCACTCATATGTCATTGTTCACCCGAATGCTCACACCTTTTCCTCACTTATTTTACACATTTTCCTGACCTCTCTATCACTTGGTTCACCCATTTCCCATAAAGTGGGGTTACGGGTACCCCTCAAACCCCCTGTTAACTATGTGGAAAGAATATAACACAACCCAACACTTCTTTTATGTGGGATCCCTTGCCAGGTCGGGCTGATTTAGTAACTAGTCACAAGGGCACCTTGGCATGCGAAACTCGTGATGCCCCCATGGGAGTTTAGGTTCCCCACCTTCATGGGGGCATGCCCAAGGTGCGGTCTTTCCCCTACTGTGTACGTCATGCTTTGGATTTTCCCTTAAGTTGCTTCAATCATATGTCATTGTTCACTCGAATGCTCAACACGTCTTGTCCTTGCTTATTTCACATGTCTACCTGGCTATTATGTTACCTGGTTCACCCATAGCCCAACACGATTGTTCCACCTGACATGCCCAACTCGTTCACCCATTGCTGTGTCATGCAAGTCACCTTTGGGAAATCCTTCCCTTATCAATGCTTCAATCTCCTCATTAAAAGAATCTAACTTCCTTGACACTACCCCCAAGCATTCTTTATCTTTGACTCTGGCTTCCTCCTTTTAGATCATCTTCATGATCTCCATGATGGTCCCCACAATATCTACCACATCAATAGGAATCAATTCATTGAGTGGCCTCTCATTTACAAACTTGATGAACTTTTGAGCAACCTGGGAATTCTTTATTCCATCCCCCATTGCTGATAGGATGAAGCATTCAAAGTCTCTAACTACTATTTTCCTATTCATGCATCATGGTTATGAATTCCCAGTTCCTCCCTATTTCTTCAATGATTTCGTCCCACACCAACTATTTATCCTGCAACAATGACATGTTCCCTTTCAACTTACTTTTTAGTTTCGAGATCTGTTGTTTAGCTTCCTGTAGGTCCTTGCTAAGGATCTCAGTATTATTCATATTAACGTCTACTTGTTTCTCCTTCTGGGTAGCCTCTAGCTCTCTTTGTACGATTTTTAGTTCTCCTTTTGAAAGCTAAAGTTCAATAAGGGTCTTGTTAGGTTGTTCAATAGAGTTTTGGGGGTCCTCAAGAACGATGAATGTACATAGATGTGAGTCAATATTTAACTGCAACTCAACTATCTACTACTTGAGAGCTACAACCTAATTGTTCCTGTCAATTATTTCATTGGCTAGGATCCCTTTTTCTGCTTCTGTATGCTCTACCTCCTTGGATTGGACATGCTCGTTGCCTGGAATCTTTAGCTTATGCCTTAGATCCTAAATCTCTATTTGAGAACTCTTGACCAGAGCCTCAAAAGTTTACTTGTCCTCAAGATTCACCCCAAGCTTTACCACTAGATCCTTGAAGCTTTCATTTTGTATGTGAAGGGCATGGAAGTTGGATTTCTCTTGCTTTGCAGCTTTCTCCAATAGTGTTTCTGTCTTGCTAATGATCAAGCCGTTCTCATTTAGCTCACTGTACCACATTTCCCGAACTTGCCTATGGAAATTGATTTTTTCTGGGAGGGGAACACTTGCCAAATTCAAGGTAACATCCAAAATTCTGAATTGTGAACCTGAAGGCCAAGACTGGGCTAGAGGAAATTGCAAGGAGAATTTCATTTGGTTCCTCTCCAAATCCATTGCAACCAAAAGCTTGGTGTGATATGGGTTTGAATGATATGCCATTCGTAGCTACATTGATTTAGGTTGATATTGGTGTCCACCTACTAATTCCACTTGGACCCCCACCATTGTTTCTTTTAGCTTTTTAGTTTCCTTAATTGTAGCACAATTTACTATTTTTAGTAGTTTTTCGTGTCTTGAAATTCTGGAGCTGTTTTTAGGCCCTAAACGACGTTTTTTGGGAAAATTGGGATCAACATGGGTGCATTTACCAATGATGCTCTTCCCAAAGTTGTAGTTCTTGAACATATCTTTCTAACGAGATATTATGTGTGTCAAACAAAGATCATAGGCCAAAGTTATGACCTTGGGAAGTTGATGCACCAATTTACCGAAACGGTGCCCACAGTTTGGCGTTTCATCTTCTAGGGTTAGGTTTTTGGATGTTTAGGGTTCTCCATTGTTTCTCAGCAATAAATAGGCCTTCGAGCCTCATTGTAACACAATTCTGAGGCATGTAGTCGCCACATCTCTTCTTAGAGATAAACTACCATCGCGCTAGCTGGTTTATTTCCATTGTTGTTTGTAAGCATATTTCAGTATTTTACATTAATGAAATGAAGTATTATTTCCACTGCATCTCTGTGTTTATGGTTATCTCTATAATTTGTTGCATTCATGTTTAAATCTGGATCAATGGTATCAGAGCAGTATGCTTTTTCTTTGTTTTTCTTTGCATGTCCCCAACGAGGTCAGGATATAAGGAGTTAGGGCTTGAATTGGTTGAACCTTTGCAAGACCAGCCTCACAAATCCCGACGACCTCCCATAGCGAATGAAAAGAAAGACGAGGGGGCAGTAGATCCTATCAAAATCTTGCTTGAAGAAGCCCTCAAGCGACAAAGGAACGCGATGATGGACAACTTTGCCCAGATCCTTCAGCGGCTACCCATGGGCGATGCATCGACTTCCAACAGCTACTCTAGAAACGCCACACTGTTTAAGGTATAAGTTAATTTTTAAATCCCCATATTTGAGGGTCAGATAGACGCAAATGACGTCGATAAATGGTTAAATCTGCTAGAGGGTTATTTTTTTGTTCATGATTTTTCGAGTTCGGAAAAGATTATTTTCGCTCTTCTCAAAGCAGTCCCCCATGTCAAGGACTGGTGGGAAACCTACTGTGAGTAGAAGGATGAAAGTACAGGCTCACTATTTTCAGCCACATGCACTTGGGATTCATCTGAGATGCCATCAAGGAGTAGTACTACCCTATCGGAAGATATGAGGATCAATACATAAAGTGGACCATGCTACGGCAAGGGAGGGATCAAGACGTGCCAGAGTTGACCAATATTTTCCATACCCTTCGCACAAAGTTGGGTATCAAGGATTCAGAGCAGCATTTGGTACTCAAATACCATGGCTGCCTGCAAAAGTACATCCAAGAAGAAATAGAATTCCTGAACATCCCCTCGCTCGGCACGACATACCGATACGCTGTCAAGGTTGAGCAAAAGTTTAAACAGAAGAAGCGAGACTTTGGATCTGCGAATCTGAAGCAAGGAAAAGGTGCCCCCAAAGCACAGAACAAAGGAAAAAGCCAAGGTAGGGTGGCCCAAGACAACCTGCCAAAGCTGCAAGCAAAGAACAACATCGTGAAGCCGAAAAAGGACACGGGAAAGTGGTGTGAGTTCCATAAGAGCTCCACTCACAACACAAGTGAGTGTTGGGCCAAGCAGTCACTCATAGCTGAGCTAAAGGTTTCAGAATCAGATGCATGTTCTGACTCTAAGTCAGAACCTGACAAGGGGAATGACAAAGGGAAGCAGATTATCAAAGCGGATCCCAACGCCACCATTGCCACCACAAAGATACAGAAGGAGGAACCTGAAGATCCAGAGGGGGAGGAGTGTCTCTTCCACTCCTAGATGTGGGTAAAGGGCTCCCTGCTATAGTTCATTGTCGACAATGGGAGCCAAAAGAACCTCATTTCGGTAGAGGTCATGAAGCGGCTGGGCTTACTCACCACAACACATCCACAACCGTACACCAGAGGGTGGCTTCACCAAGGACAAGATCTTCACGTGAGCTAGCAGTGTTGCCTTCCGTACAACATCAAGCCCTTCACGGATAACAATACGTGGTTTGATGAATCAAAGCCACATGTTGTTATTGTACTTTGGGCAATAAGTTGTACAAGAGGCAAAACAATGCAGTAAGCTCATTTCCAAAATCGAGAAATTTGTTTTCCTGATGATACACCCTCAAGGAAAGAAGAACACAGTGGCCACAACCTCCAGACAGGGCCTCTCCACATGACAACTACATATGGACAAGGTCATGGAGGAGTACAAGGACATCTTCACCTCCCTTGCAGAGGTTCCTTTGCACTGTTAGGTCAAGCACTCCATTGTTCTGACCCCAGGTGTGCTGCTGCTTAATGGACTAATCTATCGGCGCTCTGTTTTGGAGAACGATGAAATCAATAGGTATATTTAGGAGCTGCTATAGAAAGGTCACATCCGTCTGAGTTCATCATCCTGTGGGAGCACGGTCATGTTGGTACATAAGAAGGATGGGACTTGGAGACTCTATATTGACGATCGGGCACTGAATAAGATCATTGTCCATAATAGGTACTTGATCCCCTGGATTGATGACCTCCTCGACCAACTGAAGGGGGAAAAATATTTCATCAATTTGAAGTCAGGATATCAATAGGTACCAATTGAACCATTCGATGTGTGGAATACTACCTTCAAAGCCAAGGAGGGCCTTTTCGAATGGTTGGTTATGCCTTTAGGATTGACGAACGCTCTTGCAACATTCATGAGGCTAATGGATGACATCCTGTGGCCATTCACCAACTCATTTGTAGTGGTATACTTTGATGACATCTCGATCTTCATCCAGAGTTGGGAAGAGCACCTCCACCACATTCGACAGGTTCTCTAAACATTACGACAACACAAGTTATGTGCCAATATGGAGAAATGCACTTTTGGCATGAATCAGGTTCAGTATCTGGAATACATTATTGATGAACAGGGGGTGCATGTGGATCCGTCCAAGATCCAAGTCATTTGGGATTGGCCATCTCCAACCACTCTGACAGAGCTCTGCAACTTTCTAGGTCTTGCCAACTTCTACCGTAGGTTTGTGTTTGGATTTTCTCATATCACTTGGCCCTTGAGTCAAGTCACCAAGGGAGGGGCGAAAGCAAAATTATTTTGGTCTAAATCTCAACAGAAGGCATTCATGGAGTTGAAATATCACCTCTGCATGGCACCAATGCTCACATTACTAGACTTACAACAACCATTTGAGGCTATTGGGGCAGTCCTTACTCAACACGGGCATCCAGTGGCATATCACAGTGAGACACTTTCAAACACAGTCCATAAGTATCACACTTATGACAAATAGATGTATTCCACTGTGCAAGCCTGTCGACTGTGGAAACATTACATTTTGGGGAAGGAAGCGGTCATCCACACAGACCACCAACCCCTGCAGTTCATACAGACCCAAGGGAAATTATAGAATGATCACCTTCAGAAGTGGTCCACATACCTGCAACAGTTCCATTTGAATATCAAGTATAAGAAGGGAAACACCAATAATGTTGCAGATTGACTTAGTCAACCAGCGATCATGGTGTTAACCACCGTGCTCAACTCTTGTGGGAACGAGACTTCTAATTGGCCACTTCTCTACAAAAGTGAGCCACAATTCAGCCACACATACTAGACACTCTTGGAGGGTCATCATTTTCCGTATTTTCACCTCCAGGACGCCATATTATGCCATGTGTGTCACCTTTGTGTTCCTTCAAGTGAGTGTGCCAAGATGATTTGGGAAGCACACTATAGTCGGACTGCTGGGAATTTTGGGGTTGAGAAAATGGTGGCAATGCTGTAGAAGTATTTCTATTGGCCGAATCTTTGACAGGATGTCGATAAGTACATTAGATCATGCACTCCCTATGCCATTTCCAAACCGACCATCAAGAAGTATGGCCTCTATACCCCGCTGCCTACCCTTAGTCGACCTTGGGAATCCATCTCCATGGATTACATGTTAGGCCTTCCTTGCAATGAGCATGGAAACGACTGCGTTTTTGTGGTCGTCGACAGGTTCTCGAAGATGGCCATTATGGTGGCCTGCAAGAAGAATATCACAACAGAAGCCACTGCTAAACTCTTCTTTGAATGAGTGTGGGTACACTTTGGGATCCCACAGTCTATCATCTCATATCGGGATAGCAGGTTCCTCAATACATTTTAGTCCAGTCTCTAGTCAATGCTGGACACTAAACTCACTAAGTCCACAACCTTCCATCCTCAAATTGATGGCCAAACAGAGGTTGTCAACAAGATGATTGTACACATTTTTTGCATGTACAACTCAAAAAATCCACGCACATGGGACAAGAGCCTCCCTATGTTCAGCACAGCTACAACTGGGCTCTTCACATCTCGACTGGCCATAACCCTTTTTAGGTGGGCTTGGGGTTCCAACCACTATGTCCAATTGATGTGGCCATGCCATTTGCAGCTACTCATGCAGATTCGACTCATGTCTAGTCCAAAACAGATAAGGCAACTAGCTTCATTGAGTAGATCCAACATATTCGAACAGGTCCATGACATTATGGAGAAATCAAATGCCAAGTACAAGCAACGACATGATCAACATCGGGTGCCACACAAGTTTTAGGTGGGCGAAAAAGTCTGGTTGCATTTGCAAAAGGAACTCCTTACCGGAGCCTATCGGAAACTTAGACCACTCCGATATGGTCCTTACACCATTACCAAGGCTGTGGGAGAATTGATCTTAGAATTCCCCCATTCCTTGGCCTACACCCATTGTTCAATGTGGACTTCCTTCGGCCATACTTTCCACCATTACTAGACACATCCGACATTGCAGAACAACTCACACTCACAGAGTTAAATCCAGATTGCATGGAACAAGCTACAACTGATCAGATCATGGACACACAGATCAAACACACTCGCCAACAAAATATCCAACTGTATCAAGTTGTCAAAGCAAGCCAACTTCTTCACCAAGGCAAGTGGCTCACCAGGGACCAAGTTCAACAGAAGTTTCCTCATCTCATGTAGGAACTCAACGCAATGGGGACCATTACTTCCTAGGGGGGAGGAATGATCGAGGTGGATATTGTTGGCCACCTGCCAAGTCCACTTGGACCCCCACCATTGTTTCTTTCAGCTTTTTAGTTTCATTAATTGTAGCACAATTTACCAGTTTTAGCAGTTTTTTGGGTCCTGAACTTCTGGAGCCGTTTTGAGGCCCTAAATGAGGTTTTTTTGGGAAAACTAGGAGCAATATGGGTCCATGGACCAATGTTTCTCTTACCAATGTTGTAGTTCTCAGATAGATCTTTTTAATGAGATATTGTGCATGTCAAACGAAGATCATAGGCCAAAGTTATGACCCCGAGAAGTTGATGCACTAGTTTACCCAAACGGGGCCCACAATTTGGTGTTTCATCTTCTAGAGTTAGGTTTTTGGATGTTTAGGGTTTTCCATTATTTCTCAGCAATAAATAGGCCTTTGAGCCTCATTGTAACACAGTTCAGAGGCATGTAGCTACCACATCTCTTCTCAAAGATAAGCTACCATCGCCTTAGCTGGTTTATTTCCATTGTTGTTTGTAAGCATATTTCAGTATTTTACATTAATGAAATGAAGTATTATTTCCATTGCATCTCTGTGTGTATGTTTATATCTATAATTTGTTGCATTGCTAGCTAGCTTGATCCTGTGACTAATGTACTAGCTGTTATACCTAAAAAAACTACCTGTGAAGAATATGAGGCAGTGGACTTTGGAAAATATTCCAATAAGAAAATAAAACCTGGTTGGTATCGACTTGTCTCCACTAGCCTAGTTTCCAATTCTTCTTCCTTTCATTCATGTGTCTTAGCCTTTTTAGATGAGGGTGCATCTACCATCTCAGTATATCCAATTTGGCCCATGGGCCTCTTTTGTGCTTTGTATTTAGGTGCTAGAGTCTCAATCTCCATCTCTATATCAAGAAGCCATGATTCAATGTGAGATTTCCATTTCACCTCAGGTTTAAACTCATGTACATAATTGTAAGCCTTTATCTTTTCTCTCCTTTGAGCAATGACACCATGAGGGTCATAGTACCAAACCTCTCCTAGGCCAAATTTCATCTCTTCAAGAAAGGCCTCAATTTCATTGAAGGCTTGCCTAGCATTAACGAAAAAATGCCCCATGGGCATTCCTAATTTGAACACATGTTCCTTCTTTGCAGTGAAAAAATGAAGTTGATCTGTATATAGATTCTACCTAATGAATTCTAAAGAAAATATCCTCATAAGCATGAAAACAAGTAGGTGGTAGGGGGGAAGATCACACCCATAAATTCTAATATTTGTGTGGCCTTCAAACAAATACTAGTCCCTTACCCTGGTGTCCTTGCTGAGCTAGATGAGTTCTTTCTGCTTGGGGAGAACTCTAGGAGGAGACACAATGTGAATGATCCTATGTGTAATGGACATATAGGTGGAGATGAATTGTGAATAGGTCTTAGATTCTGGTCTTTTTCTAACAACAACATCCCAATCAAAGAATGTGTTTCTCTTCTTGTCCCTAGAGACCAAGTTTAGGCCCATACATTCAAATTCTTCAACATGAGAGTACACAAAAAGATAAAACAACAAGGAGTAGTATCTGAAGTATGAAGTGGTGGAGAAGTGGTGCATTTGGAATTTGATGGCTTCAGAAAAGTAAGAAGGAATGTTAAGCACACATCCAGGCTGTAACATTTTCTTAAGAAATCCCAAGGTGGATTTTTTGGCCATGTTGGCATCCTTTTCTCCCAATAGGTGAGAAATGATGGAAAAGATAGACTTGATGAGCTCTACATAGAGGGCGATGGGGAAGATGTTAGCAATAGGAAAGGCTTCTATCCTAGGAGCCAAGATCATTCGCAAGAAGGTATGATTCTCAGTGGTTGGGAGAGTAGAATAATAATACATCAGGGTGGTGTCAATGAACTACAAAAGTTTAGGGAGAGAAGGGTACATTGATTCTCTCAGAATTAACTCTTGGGTGATTTATAGTATTTTGACCCCCTAGGAGTAAATTAAGTAGTTATTCTTGTTGACATAGGTTGTTTCCATCAAGGAGACAAAATAATGGAAGTAATGTGAAAAGGGTGAAATATGGTAGTATAGCCTTGAGTCCACCACTCAGAAAGGGTCGTCCCCTTGACATAGTTGATGAACAGGTCAGATGAGAGGTCAGTTAGGTTGTAGGAGAAGGCTGGGTCTGCAATTTGTGCTTCCAGGTCCATGAGGGGGTCCAGGCTTGACAAAGGCTTGGGATTGCATGTTTTTAGAGCTCCTAGGGTTTTTTAGGGCTTTGAGGCTATAATTTTATGATTTAAACATATAAATGGTGAAAATCATGAAGTACAGGTGCAAAGGTTACCTGGTCGTCGCATAGGAGGTTGAAAATGACACTTGGATGAGTTGTCGAGATGAAAGGGTGAGAAAATAATGTTCTTTGTAGGCTAAAGATACGAGGAACACTAGGAAGTAGCGAAGAAATATTAAAAATTTGAGTGGGGGAAGCCATTTTATAAATAGTGGGGCCAACGATTAGGTGACGTTATGATGACGTCACTGAGGATGGACATGTGTCATGATGGGATTAGGCAATGGTGGGTGGAGTAGTGTATAGGAGTGGGGGAGAAACACATGAGTTACTATTGAAAATTTGAAATTATGCCTTTCTTCATGAATCATAGCATTGACAGATGAAATGTACCAGGCAGTGTGCTCCCAACCCTGCTTTGGAGGTCGAACAATGGGAGGAAAAACCTCTCATCTCCCCCTTGGAATTAATATCCATCATTGGATCAAATGTTGAATAGTCAACTCTAGAGGGGCAGAGAAGCTTAATGTCCAGGGAAGTCGCCCCTCTAGACTGCTTTCGGAAGGTAGCAAGGCGAAGATGAGAGCGATCCACTTAGAAGCTGTGTGATCTTTAAGCAACGGGCAAACGCTTTGGTTACTTTATATTATCCCATGTTTTTTCTGCTTCATGGGAGGAGGGGCTATGACCACGTGCCAATATATCAGAAGCCCCCAATATTATAACTTCTTAAGGGACTTCTAGTGAAAACTTCAAATGCCTGATTCCTAATATGGGTCCCACAAATTTCTTATTTCCTTGATATTCTGAGGTTCTGAGGTCCGATATGAAACCTCGACGCCTCTCATTTACCACCACATGTCACATGGGGGAAATAGAGAATAGAGAATTTTATCTCTCATTTTCCTTTGATTTGAAGTCTTCTCCCTTGTGTTTTGGTACTCAAGCTCTTCTTAGGTGCCCTCCTTTTTCAGAAATGAAATATGCTACCATGTCTCATGAAAAATATGGTATATCAAGCATGAATGTAGGAGGGGTAGAGCAGGTGACAACATCAACTCAAGTTTGGGAAAATGTATTGCAAGAAATTCATTAAGAACTTGTAGATTAGTGTCTTCTCTCCATTGGGCATGGAGTCATTTTATTCAGGTACATAAATGAAAAAATAAAAACATAAAGAACTGAAAGTAATACTGATATTTTATACTAGCTCACCGGTATGTACAATGGGTGATAAATGGATCTCTTAGTGCTGGAAGTAATTCTTGAATAATTTTCCATTTACAGGAAGCTCAAGCACTTCACCCTCCAATTTTCCAGCAAGAAAGTATTGTTTCCCTTTTCCTCAACAATCTTGAAGGGTCCAGACCATAAGGGATCAAATTTTCCATGTTTCCCTTTGTCTTCTCTTCTTACATCCCACGTAAGAACAAGATATCTAGGATGTAGTAGTCTATCCTTGGCCCTCCTGTTAAAAATATCCTTCATATTTTCTTGTTATTTGACCAAGTTCTGAGTTACCTCTCCCCTAGTTTCTTGAAGTTCCACAAGGTAATTGATTCTCCTAGTTATAGAATTGGGCTCCTCCTCAACATCTTGCAGTAGTTTAGCAACTGAAATTGCTAGTTTCATGGGAAAAATAACAACCTTCCCATACGCTAATTCAAACAGAGACTTACCAGTCAACCTATTAGTCATGACTCTATTTACCCATAAGGAAAACTTCAATGATGAATCCCAATTTTTTTGATTCTATGATGTGGCCTTTGTCATTATTCCCATAAGAATATTGTTGGAGGATTCAACCAATCCATTCCCTTGTGGGTAATGGGTAGTAGGGACCCACAAGGATGTTGCATTTCTGGCAGAAGCTCAAAAAATTGGCATATTTGAACACTTTAGAATTATCTGTGGTTATCTTCCTTGGGCACCCAAATCTGGCCATAATCTTCTCTTCCATGAATTTTATGACAACCACATCAGTTAAATTCCTGGCTGGGATAGCCTCCACCCACTTAGTGAAATAGTCAATTGCAGTGAGAATCCAGTTGTGTTGACCAACGTATGGTGTGTGCATTTTTCCAATAAAGTCCAACCCCCACTGTCTAAAGGGATCTTCCACAAAGACAAGGATTAAGCGGAAAGGATCCAATCTTTTCTTTTTGATAAACCTTTTATTGGGTGTATTTTATATTCTTTCCATGAATACCCAATGCACAGGGGGGTCACACGGGGGGGACAACCCCCCTTGTATGTTGCATCGGGCGTAAGACCCTAAGAAATTTTTTTTGGACCCCATATTAGGTGGGCGAACCTACCTATGGTTTTGTGCATGGATTTCGCACATGGTTTTGGGTAGAATGGTTTCATGTCCATGGTATTTTGTAGATCCGGTAAAGGGAACTACAGTTATGTTCAAATCTAGAGTTAATGGATTGGGGTTTATGGATGATTCGGCATGTATATATATGTATTGTAACATTAAAAGGAATATAGTGAAAAATCAATATGGTAGTCCCGAATTTTGGATCCAGGGGAAAATATTTGTGTATATCTATTTTATGTTTTTTTTTTTCTCGCCATTGTTTATTTTCTGTCTTTTAGAATTCATATGCAGGTAATTTGTGTACGGGGTTAAAACCTACATTTGTTATCAGAGATGTTTCAGCTTCAAGGGGATACCTTTTCTACCGAGGGGTTTTTCTCGGGCCTGTGGTAGACCCTGTTCAATGGGAGATCTGTGGGATCAATACTTGTGGTGAAAGATGGTGGCAAGCAGTGGAAAGATAGAGATCGAGAAATTTAATGGTCAAAGTTTTGAGTTATGGAAAATCAAGATGAGGATCTGCTAGTGGATAAAGATAAGTGGATCATGGTAGATCTGGGTACTAAAACAACAATAATGTTAGCTGAATATTGGGCGAAGTTGGATCGGAAGAAAAAGAGAAAAATACAATTGTGTGTCTTAGATTCCGTATTGCTGAATGTATCATGGAAAGCTTCAACAAATGCTTTGTGGGACAAGTTAGGGACTTTGTACCAATCTAAGTCTCTGGTGAATAAACTATTCCTACAGAAAATGCTGTATAACCTGAGGATGGAAGATGAAGACTCTATGACAGAGCATCTGAATGCCTTTAATACTGTGGGAAGACAGTTATTATCTGTTGATATTAAAATTTAAGATGAAGATATGTTCATCTGTTTGTTGTGTTCTATACTAGATTCGTGGGATAGTCTGGTTGTTGCAATAGGTAGCAATGCAATTGCCTTATAGTTTGATGAAATAGTCTCATCCTTGCTGCTGGAGGAGATGAAACAGAAAAATATGGAGTGCAAGAATGGTGATGCTTTATCTGTATGAGGACGGTCCTAGAATAGAAACAAAAATAATTCCTCAAGTTGGAGATCTAAATATAGAGGGAGATCTAAATCTCCAGGAAAAACTGTAAAGGTGTGTTGGACATGCGGAAAGGAAGGGCACTTCAAAAAGGATTGTAAATCTAAAGCTCATGATTAAGGAAATGGATTTGATGATGCTCCTTCTACAGAGACGAAAAAAACCTCAGATGAAGGTGGGGATGTGTACTTGGCTTCTTCTTCAAGTACACATGTAGATCATGAGGCATGGTTGATTGACTCAGGTGCATCATTTCACTTCACTCCCCATAGAGAGTTGTTCTACGAGTGTGAGAAATATGATGGTGGTGATGTCTTCTTAGGGGATGAAAGGAAGGCTAAAATCATTAGTTGCAGAAAAGTCAAGTTGAAGTTGCAAAATGGAAGGATTAAAACACTTTCGGGTGTTCTCCATATTCCTGCATTGGCTAGAAATCTGATTTTTGTAAGAAAGATGGATGAAGCAGGTCTAAAAAAAATGTTCGAGAAAGATACCTACAAGATGGCTTAGGGAGAACTGGTATTGATGTGGGGAGTTTGGATTGGAACTCTATACAAGCTTCAGGGTAGCAGTGTTATTGATAGGTGCAACTATTTTGTGGTTCCTGAAAGTGGAGCATAAAATTTAGTAGTCTCTAGAGAAAAGATCATGCTATGGCATCAAAGGCTTGGACATACTGGAGAGAAGAGCCTATGAATACTTCATGGTAATGGTATGGTAGAAGGCATGTCTAATTTCTCTATGGATTTGGATTTATGTGAAAATTGTGTATATGGGAAGAAAAATAGGGTGAGTTTCCCCTCTGGTGATAAGAGGGCAAAACAAATATTAGAGCTTGTGCACAATGATGTGTTTGAACCTGTGTTGGTTCCATCATTGGGTAAGTCTGTGTACTATGTACCATTTATAGATGGATTCTCAAGGAATACATGGATATATTTCCTCGGGAAGAAATATGAAGTCTTTGACAGGTTTAAAGAATGGTGAAAAACCAGACTGAGAAGAAGATAAAGGTGCTGAGGATAGATAACGGTGGAGAGTTTTGCAAGGAGAAATTTGAAGAGTTCTATAAGAAGTTTGGTATAGCATGAAATAAGACTACTCCATACACACCTCAACAAAATGGAGTTTTAGAAAGAATGAACAAGACGTTTATAGAAAAGGAAAGAAGCATGCTCAGTGGTGTCGGGTTAGGACAAGAATTCTGCAGAGGCGGTGGAGATTGTATGTTACCTAGTCAACATATCACCTTCATCAGCGTTGGAGGATAATACTCCATAATAAGAATGGACAGGTAATAAAACTTCTCTTTCACATCTGAGGGTATTTGGATGTGATGCATATGTACATGTTCCAAAGGAGAAAGAAAAAAGTTGGATAGTAAATTTGAAAGGTGCATCTTTATTAGGTATAAAGATGGTTTAAAAGGGGAACCCATAAACGAGTAAGGTTGTGTATAGATGATATTTGGTGTTTAGAGAGGTGAAATATGTTATTAAACATGTGGTCCTACCAAAGGAACTTGAGAAGATAGAGTTTGAGCTGAAGGAGGAAGAATCAATATTTACAGCAGAAGAGGAATCAAAAGAAGAAGAGCCACAAACTCCAGCCGTGAGAAGATCAATTCAAGAAAGAAGGGAGCCAAAAAGGTACAGCCCATCTACTTTCTGTTCAAATGTTTCTTTATCTATTACTGATGATGATACCAAAACTGTGAGGGGAGTAGTAGATTTAGAGGATGGAAAACTATGGAAAGAGGTCGTGGTTGATGAAATGACATCTTTGCACAAAAATGAGGCTTGGGATTTGGTGGAGTTACCGGTTGGAAGGAAACCCATTGGCAGAAAATAGGTGTTTTAAGAAGAATTTGAATGCATATTGAAACGTGGGGAAATACAAATCTTGGTTTGTAGAAAAATGCTATTCCCAGGTGTTGCGAATTGATTTTGGCAATATTTTTTCTCTTGTTTCCAAGGTATCTTCTATTAGATTACTTTTATTTGTTGTTGCTTTTGATTTTGAGCTAGAACAGATGGATGTGAAGACATAATTTCTTCACGGGGATCTGGAAGAAGAGATCTACATGAAGCAACCTGAAGGCTTTGTGGTGAAGGGTAAGAAATAATTGGTATGTATGTTAAAAAAGTCTCTGTATGGGTTAAAACAGTCACCAAGGATGTGGTATTGGAAATTTGATACATTTATACAGGGACTTGGCTTCACCAGAAGCAAAGCAGATCACTATGTGTATTTTAAATTAATTGGTGACCATGATATTTATCTGGTCTTGTATGTGGATGATATGTTTATGGTTGGAAATGACAAAGAAATTATCCAGGATTTGTAGACCCAGTTGTCCTCCAAATTCGACATGAAAGATATTGGTGCTACAAACTATATTTTGGGCATGGAAATTAAATGAGATCAGGCAAAGCGGAAGCTCTGGTTAAACTAGAGGAAGTATGTCGAGACAATGCTACAGAGGTTTAATATGCATGATAGTAAAACGGTGAAGGTTATTATTCCTGTAGGTGTAAAGTTATCTGTTGAACAGTGTCCCAAGACACAAGAAGATGAAGAGGAAATCTCCTATGTTCCATATGCAAGTGCAGTTGGTAGCTTGATGTATGCAATGGTCTGTACTATACCAAACATTGCACATGCAGTGGGAATATTGAGCAGGTTTATGTCAAAACTAGGGAAGGAGCATTGGACAACAGTGAAATAGGTTTTCAGGTATTTGTGTGGCACTAGTGATTATGGCTTGTGCTACCAAGGAAGACTGGGACTGGACAGAGTTTTGGACATCCACAACTTTGTTGATGCAGATTGGGCTAGAGAACAAGATAAAAGATGATCTATAAGTGGGATGTGTTTAACCTATTTGGAGGTGCAATCAATTGGATGAGTAAGAGACAGTCTATAGTGGCACTTTCAACTACAGAGGCAGAATTCATGGCAACCACTCATGCAAGCAAGGAAGCAGTTTGGTTGTAGATATTGTGTTCAATTGTGGGGTTAGTACAACGAGATATAAGGATAGTTTGTGACAGCCAAAGTGCAATTTTCATGGTAAAGAACCCTGCTTATCATTCAAAGACAAAGCACATTGATGTTCAGTATCACTTTTTGAGGGATACGGCTGAGGATAAAAAGGTGTTGCTGGTAAAGGTGGGCACTTTGAAGAATACTACAGATGCATTGAAAAATCCTGTGAGCACTAAGAAGTTCTCTTGGTGTAGAGAAACAATGGGCATTCAAGGGTTGGACCAATGACTAAGCTCCCCTGTGGCCCCCTGTGGAAAGAAAGGGACAAGTGGGGGAATGTTGGGTGTGTGTTATATTATTTCCATGACTATACCACATGTGGGGGGATGCCAACCCCCCCTTGTACGTTGTGCTAGGCGTAGCAGGGGGGTAGTAGCCCCCCTGCACGGGGTCAGGGTAGTGCCCCAGGGATTTTTTTTTTGGACCCTATATTAGGTGGGAAGACCTAACACTAGTTTTTTGCATGGATTTCACACATGGTTTTGGGCATGATTGTTTTATGTCCATGGTATTTTGTAGATATGGTCAAGGGAACTACGATTATGTTCTAATCTAGGGTTAATGGATTGGGGTTTATGGATGCTTCAACATGTACATACATGTATTGTAACATTGAAAGGAATATAATGAAAAATAAATCTCGTAGTCTTGAATTTGGGATCTAAGGGAAAATCTCTTTGTATATCTGTTTTATGTTTTATGCTATCACCATTGTTTTTTTTTTTGTTATTTTCATATGTAGGTAATTTATGTTTGGGGTTAAAACCTACACCTTTGTCACTTTTAGTAGGCTCTCACATGAGAATAGAATTCACCAAAAATTTTGGGCCAATAAAAACCTCCCTTGAGGATTTTATGTGTTGTAGCTTTTCAACTGTAGTTCCCCCCACAAGTGCAGCCATGAAATTCATTAATTACTTTGTAAATGTCTTCTTCAACCAGACACATGAGCAAAACAACCACAGGGTCCTTCCAGTACAACTGGCCACTTGAAATGAAAAATTTCTAGGCCTGCAGCCTCAGGGCATGGTATTTACCCTTGTCACAATTTACTGGGAATATTAGTAACAACAAGTAATGAACTATTTGTTTGTACCAGTGGGATATGGTAAACTTCATTTGGATTTTCTGAGCTGGGCTCTCGACCCCTTATTTCTCCTCTTTACTTGTGTTTTTCGTTTCTCCCTCTAATAGCAGATTAATTCCTAGTGCTTATAAATTAGATTCATAAATCATATTGGCTAGCCCCTATCCCTTTATTAACTCAGTGGGATTAATTTCCAAGTCATATTCTTGGATCTTGGAAATCCATCTTCCCCTCTTTCCTTCACTATCTCCTTGCACACAAATATATTTCACAGATGCCGTGGGGACATATGCTATTGCTATTGACTGGAACACATACACTCAGAAAGATTTCAAGGCTTTGGCTAGGGCATAAGTGTGTTTCTATAATATTTTATACTTCAGCTCGACATCCCTTATCACTTGGATAAAAAATGTCACAGGATTCTCATACCCCTCATTATTTTTCTGCAATAGAACAACTGCCACTGTATTAGGGGAGGCAAAAGAAAATATAAAAAAGGGTGTTAGATAGTCTGGAATGACTAAAATAGGTGCTTTAGTCAAGGACTTTTTTTATCCTGAGGAATGATTCTTGAGATTTTGGGGTCCATTTTACCTCCTTGTTCTTCTTTAACATCTTAGTGATCTCCTTCACTATCTCAACATAGTTTGGCACAAATCTCCTCTAGAAATTTATTCTTCCCAAAAATGCTTGAATCTATTTCCTATTCCAAGGTAATGAGATATTGTGAATGGCCTCCACTCTTTTAGGGTCAATATTCTCTCCTTCCTTTGCCACTATGTGTCCAAGCAACTTTCCCTCACTTAGAGAAAACTGAGACTTTTTGGGATTCAAAGAAAACTCATACTTTCTGTATTTCTCAGAGGTAAACCTTAGGTGATCAAGGTGTTCTTCATATGCATTTGAAAAATAGTGGTGTCATCTAAATAGATAACCACAAATTTATCTTGTTCTCCCACAAAAGCAATGTCTATGGCCCTTTGAAAATTGGCTCCAACATTAATTAGACCAAAGGGCATTCTTGCATACATGAGTGTCCCCCAGGGAGTGGTAAAGGAAATCTTATTTTGATCTTCTAGGTGTACAACAACTTAGTTGTACCCAGAGAATCCATCCATCATAGACATCCTTGTTGACCCTACCACTCTCTATAAAATGTGGTCCATCTTGGATAGAGGGTAGTTATCTTTCAAGGAGGCCTAGTTTAGGTTCCTGAAATCACTACACAGCCTTATTTCCCATTTTTTCTTTATGACCGGGACCAAGTTGGAAACCTAATCTGAGTACCTCAGAGGTACAATGATTTTAGCTTGTAGTAACTTCCTCACCTATTTTTCAATAAATGGAAGTATTAAAGGATTAATCCGTCTAAGATTTTGTTAGTAAGTCTTCACCCCTCCCTTTAAATGTATCTTGTGCTGGATGATGGTGGCATCAAAATTTTTCAAATCCTAATAAGACCAAGCAAATACATCCATGTAATTCTTAAACAGGTCAAGGTATTTCTGCTTGTACTCACTAGGGATTACTTTTTCCAACATTATCACCCTTGAGTCTTGGTCTGTGCCAATGTTTTGATCTTCCACTTACTCATCGAATTCTTTCTTGGCTGAATTGGATGCCACATCATTCGGATTGAAAATCCTTTCTAGTGGGACCAATCCCTTGGGGATAGTGTTGCCTTTCATCTATAGTATTTTGTTCCCAATAATGGTTTCTTCCCAATTTTTCTATTGTTCCTCTATCACCTCCTCATCCTCTTGGTCAATCACTAAATTGGAGAACTCCCCTGCCACCTCCATGAATATTTTTATTTCTTCTTCTTCCTCAAACACTTGCAAATGTTTGATGTTTTATGGTATTGAAGGTATGAACTGGACTTCAACTTCATACCTCAACAATGGATTTTGGGGAGGCTTGAAGTTACTTACATCTAAATCCAAGGAATCAATTATCCTATTGCCCTCTTGGGGCAGAAATTGAATATTAAAAGACAAGAAAAATTTGTCAATCAGATCCCATACCTCATTTCGATAAGTCCTCAAACATGGATGTTTAACCTAGAATTGATTCTTGATTTGTTTGATCACCAACTCTGAGTCCCCAAAGACATTTGGCACCCAATATTCAGGTTTCTGGCTGCCTATAGTCCTAGCAGCAGAGCTTCATATTCAACAACATTATTTGTTGCTTCATGCTCTAGTTTGAAATAAAGAGGCATTAGGATTCATTCTGAAGACATCAACAATACTCCTACCCCATTACCTTACATGGAACAAGCCCCATCAAAATACAATTTCTAGACTTTATCACATTCCAAGGGTTATTGATATAGCTGTGCGAAACATTTGACTTGTGTATCTTCTAATATCAAACCATACTCTTCTAGTAACATGAAAGATAGGTCTATCTCTTTCCCATATAGGGGTGATTTTTTTGAACATTCAACTTTTGTGACAATCTTCATAAATATTGATTCTCTGTACAACCTGTGTTCTTGTCTACCAAAAACAGGGATAGTGACATAAGTCAAATCCAATTTAATGGATCCTCCCATATTATACCCCCATGATTTAGATAAGATCATCCCAAACCTTACAGGGATCTCTGTAACCACAATATCCATCACTACACTCTTCCTAGGAATCTGTGCCAAATTCACCACCAAACCTTTGATCAATCCCAAGTATTTCATTCTTTTGGAGTAAAATGAGTAAAGATCATTGTATGGATGCATTATTTTTAGCCCCAAATTATCCATTATTGACAACGACGTCAAATTATGGGAGGCCCCTAAATCAAGCATGCAATTGTGCAACAATAGCTCGCGAATTACCAAGGTCACATAAAAGGGGGATGTAGAAGAGTCTCGCTCTTCAACATGGGGTCCAAAAATGACCATTGGACTTTCTTCTCGTATATTTAGGTTGTATTCTATAGGGGCTATAAAAAATGGGTCAATAAAATGAGACACTTATGATTTGTAACTTGGCTGTCTCAATAGCTCAGACAAAGGGACATCAATTTTAACTTTTTCTAGTTCCTTTTGCATATTGAACATAGAGGGGTTCTTATCAACAAAGACAATATCAATAGGGTATTTTACTTTATTGTAGATTGGTTGAGATGATTGAAGTGATTTCTTTGATTTTGAAACTTCAGGCTTATGAGGGAGAGGGGTGGAGGACTCTTTATTCTTAGTTGAAGGCTAATCTAGAGGTTTCTTCCCCTTTTCTAGTGGTTTTTCATGATTGGAGGTTGAAGGATATTCCCCTTGGTTCTACCCTCTAGATCTCTTTTTGGAAGACCTAAGGTCATATTTATTGTGAAGATGATCTTGCATGAAGTCTAAAAATTGTCTGCAATAGTAATCAATCTCTCCATCATCCAAAGGGGAATTCAATTCCTCTCCTTCTTCCTCAAGTGCTTCAACCTCGTACTCCTCTCCAGAGAGATAAGAAAAGTGGTTGTCATGAGCTTCCATATATTATTCAGTTAGAAGATCTAGTCCATCCTCCAAGTATATGGGAGGCTGAATGTGGTCTCGTGGTTCTTTCTTTCTCTTTTCAGAAGTTGTAATGGAGGTCTTCCATATTGAGGATTGAAATTTATATTTGGGGCTGGGAGGGTTTGTCTGGGTGGATTTTTATTTTCTAGCTCCATCTTTACAATCTTGTTAGATAATCTCTTAATCAATTTGTTCATTTCTTCCAGCTTCTGCTCTTGAGTTTCCCTCCTTGAGCTGAAGCGCTGGCTTCCTCTTTTCCTCTTCTCTTGTCAACATAGTCATGTTTTCCTCTTGATTTACCAATGGAGATGAAGTTAGCTTCCACTTCAAGTGCATCAATCTGAATTAGATCAAGGGTGTGGGAATTCATCTCCTTGAGAGTAAAACCAAATTCAGAGTTAAAATACCCCAACAAAAACCACCTTAGAAACAACTTGTGTGGGTTTTATTTCAGTAGGAAAACTATTAAATATTTTGTTAAATCTTTTGATGAATTTAGAAATGTCCTCATTATGTTTCTTCTTCATTGCATTATATTCTATGTGGATGTATCCATAGTATTTTCTATCACCCCATTTATGCAGAATACATTATCCATTTCCTCCCATGTAGTAATTTAAGGATTGGGTAAGGATTTGAACTTTCTGGCCTCCCCATCTAGTGATTGGACAAAGAGTCTTAAAATCACATCTAAGTGCTCCAATTTTTCATTTTCTGCAAAGGGGCATAAAGTGTCTATGTGTTTTTGGGCAAAGATTTCATCCTCTCCAATAAATATTGGAATATTTTTGAGATAATATTGAGGCATGGCATTCATAGGTTGAGGTAAATCTAGAGGAGCATGCCTATTAAGAAGAAAACCAGGGACGACCATATTTTGCAAAGGAGGAGGTGGTAAGAGATTTATCATAGGCCTTTGCTAAATAACTGGTTGAACTATGGTTGTCTGAGGTCGAGATGGAAAGCTATTAACACCGGGTGTTGGGCTACCTTCATGTATCTCTTTAACCTCTTCAGGTTTTGGGAAAATGAGAGAGAGGGATAGGGGAGGACTAGATGGAGCTCCTTCATCTTGATATATTGAGAAAAATAGACCAAAAAATGAATAATGCTCTTCTGTATATTTTAGGAATTTGGAAGAGGGTTCATGATGGTTTATTATGGACTTCTGCAAGCTAGTTTATGATATCTCTGGAACAACGATCTCATCACTTGGAGTGACTAGTGTTTTCTCCTTCCATATCTTCCTTGATCTTATTCTTTTTGAGTCAAACATAGGAGGGGTCTTTTGCTGTCTTGTATCAGAGTGGGTATGAGGCCTCTTAAACGCTAGTGCAAAGAAATAAGGGATCCTTAGTGGAGTCAATAAAATTTTCTTTATGTGGAGTCTCCAAGGTGAGAGAGATACAAACCCACACTTCCTTTTCCCACTTATTAAAAGGAATAAAAAAATAGTCATTATCTAGGGAAATTTTTTCAAATTCATCCCTGACAACGGTGCCATAAGATGTTGTAGCTGGAATCAGCCTCCTAGACACAAACCCAGAGTTGGAGGAAAGACCAGTGCCTAGGACATCCTAGATGAGTGCTTGTATGTTTGTAAGAGCTTTTACACACACTCAGTATTCAATATTTCATGGAATAGACATGATTTAGAACCTTCCTCCATAGAAAACATATAACAATTTGATGAAAAATTAACACACAAAAACATCAATGTAGATCTACATTGACCTTCGTCACCTGGGTCTGTAGCTTAATAAGTCATTGTAACATATGCGACAAAAGAGTTAAACAAGAAGGAAATTCAATACATGTGGCTTATATTTAAGAATCCTATGCATTGAAAATTAGAGTGAAACAAATTAAGTGGAGAAGGAGGATGAGATGCAAAGATACATAGAGTGCACTTTAAGGATTTAATTTTGATGTCCATACATGTGTTATACATCAATATTTAACTTCAACGAATCCATACATTCATGAGAAAAACATAAAGCAACTACTTATGATATAATCTGAGAATAAAATGGAACACATATGAAAGTAACATAGAAAGAACACATACTACAAACTCGGGTGAGCCAGAATCACCAAAAGCTTGTATTAATCTTCAACAGAGAAATACTACATCAACAATGCACAACAAAGTATCTATTATTGGCATTATGATACAAGTGTTGTTCTTGATGGAAACTCACTCACAGGTCAATTCAGTTTTGGTAAAAGGCAACTCACAGTACAACAAGTATTTTAAGAGGTAACAAGGCAGTGGTACAAAAGAACAAGAAGATGGAACTAAGGTCTACTGATCAGAATAAAGAAGGTAAAGGAAAAGGTTGATGAAAAGCAGTTTAAGAAGTATACACATGTCCACTTAGTCAAAACAACGTATACATGCTATTACACAGAACAAAAAGAGCGTATACATATACACGCACTCCCATAGGAGGAAAAGAGTGTACATGCTGGAAAACCAAGGTTTTGGTCCGAGATATTTGGTCCAAGGTATTTTGAGTCCAAGATATTGGTCCAAGTTATTTGGTCCGAGGTATTTGGTCCGAGGTATTGACCCTAGGTATTTGGTCCAAGGTATTTGTCCTAAGTGGTTTTGGTCCAAGGTATTGACAAAGGGCTTAAAGCTATATAAGGAGGAGAAGATCATAAGGCCAAGTGTGCAAGTGTATGGGTTTCTAAGGAATACTTCTATTTGAAGTATATTTTATGGTGCAGGAGCTACTTTGTGCACCTTGAATTCAATGTTGGATTAGGATCATGAGACCTGAAATGACTTATTAGTGAATGATCTGATATTGGTTGGGTTAGATCTAATTATGTACACTTGTTTTATTATTTAAATCTTGTGATCTGGGTTTGTCTGAAGTTTGGAAGTGCAACAGATTTCTGAGTTAATATTTTCAGATATGTATGTTAGTTAGTCTCTACAAAAGCGCGTGTACACGTAGGTTCTACTCTTAAAATTGGCGTATACAAAAGAAAAGCCTCTTATTCAGATCTGATTGATCTATCTGATCAATTTTGTTGTTTTACTGTTGTCTGTCAATGAAGTCTTCTTAGATCTGAATGTAAAACTGAATGCATAAGGAGTTTGGTATCTGATTGATTGATTGAATAAGTGAGAAGGGTGATATCTACTACTACTTGTGTAAAGCTTTGTGAATAGACAGTAGATGGTTAACATACTGCTAGTTGGTACAAACTTGACTAAGAAATTTTATGTTTCAGTAGTATTGAAGGTATATGCAAGTTTGATTATAGGAATTAGCGTATACACACAAGTTGTGTTCAGTAAAGTAGAGTATACATTTTGATGCATGAATTTTGAGGTTGCATCTGGTTTTGAATGATGATGCAGATTTCTGGGTTCAGCATAGTGTTCTAGTGATAGTGATCTCATTGTTCATATTAACTGATTGTTGGTTGATGCAACTTGAGCTTTAAAGTTCCTGAAGGGTCTAGTAAGAAAATTTGTTGAAACAAGGCTTTCATGTGTATTGTTGTGTACGAGGAGCATCCAGTCTGAAAATTTATGAAACATGGTCCCTGAAGGGAGAGAGAAGGTCATAGCCTTCTGTAGGTTGATGCTTACATACTAGTATTCACATTAGCTAGTACAAGAGCTAGGGGGTTGCAGCTCCCTTCCCGTAGAAGATGTAAAATGAGAGAAGGTTGTATCCTTCTGTAGGTGGGTGCCTGTGTATTGGTATGAGTTTGCCCTAGTAAAAGATTGTAAACATATTTTCTTATTATTAAAAGAAGACATAGATGACAGCAACAGGTGGTTTTCACCCACATTGGGTTTCCACCTTAAATATTGGTGTTCATGTGTGTTTCTTATGTGTGATGATTTTTTTTTTTTTTACTGCTCTATTTAATAAGTTACTAATGCACTGGTTAAAGATCAACACGTGATAAATTGTATAAATCACAAGTTTTTTGGGTGTATGCTGGTTTCTCTAATCATAGTTGTGTGTAAACACTAGTTCACTTTAAAGAAGTAGCATATATAAATCTGTTTGAGAAAAGAAAAATTATTGATAAAATAATACTGATTCACCCCCCTCTCAGTATTATTTCCAACATCTATTGGAAAGAAAAATTCACAAAAGTTCCAAACCCTCTTAAAATATCATCTAATTGTATTTATAGGGCCTCTAAAGGAGAACCCATTACACAAATATTATTTCTTGATTTTATTACAAAGAGTCATCATGTCAAAATTAAGTGCGCTATGTGGCATGCCTGTTATTGACAAAAAATGTAATTGACTGAGAAATACAAATATTTACATAGAAGTAAAAATAAGTGTTATGATCGAGACAATTTGCAATATCTTTAGTTTTGTTGGGTCGAAGGTTGAGGTTGCATCCCAGGGTCGATGATCTGGAGCATGGGCGGATAAAGGAACTACTGACATCTCTGCCACAGTACCAGAATTGGATGAGGAGAATGGAAGAAAAAATGATATGAGATCTTCATATTTGTTAAGTTTGAATAGTCCAACGTGGCCCTGAATAACATTATTACCAACCCAAGCAACTGGAAGTCCTTCTTGAGGCAATTTACCACTTTTCTGCCCTTTACAGTAGTTGTCTTCTTGTGGGAGGAGTCTACTATGATTTTTGCGTCTACCAGTCATTGTTTGTATTGATCCTAAGGGTTTAACTCCCCCAATTCCCAAAAGCTCAGAAATCTTTCCCTTATCAATGCTTCAAACTCCTCATTGAAAGCATTTACCTTCCTTGATGCTACCACTAATCATTCTTCAACTTTGACTCTAGATTCTTCCTTTCAGATCATCTTAGTGATCTCCATGATGGCCCCCACTCTGTCTATCACATCAATAGGCCTCAGTTCACAGAGTGGCCTCCCATTTAAAAACCTGATGAACTTTTGAGCATTCTGGGAATTCTTCATTCCATCCTCCATAGTTGATAGGATGAAGCATTCAAAGTCTCTAACCACTATTTTCTTCTCATGCATCATAGTTATGAATTCCAAGTTCCTCCCCATTTCTTCAATGATTTCATCCCACACCAGTTGTTCAACCTACAATAGTGAGATGTGTTGGAAAACACTTGGCGGGCAGGGGGGGGGGGAATCAATATTCCTTAGAAATTAGCACTTTTAAATATTTTTAGAGCATTAGTTAATCTTCAATTATTATTAATGTTTATGCAGTAATAACAGTAAATAAAAGAATCTAGGAGGCACAAAGATTCTAGGTGGAAAACCCCCTCCGGGTCAAAAACCACTAAACACTTTTCTAATAAATTATTTAATCTTCAGCCGCAACTGAAATGAAGGCAACAACTTCCTAGAATTCTATAAAAGAATTCTTCTCCAGCGCCCACTGGATGGACGCTCCAATGCCCGAGATTCGTCAGTAGTCAACAAAATGGATGCCCAAACACCCAATGAACTACAACTAACCCTAGCACCACCCTACCACCCTGAAGTTTTCACAGGCTTGAACATGTTGGTGACTCCATGCACTAGCCTAGCACTAGCCTACCACCCTATAGAAGAATAAAAGAAGAATGGACTCCCCTACTAGGGAAAACGGTCCACTTTACAATGATATAGAACGACGTAGAAGAAGACGACACATTAGACCATAACCCCAACTATGACACAACCACCTAATGATGATCCTAGACCTCCCAACACTGCCTCTTCAACTATTGGCAGATAAACGCTTGTACAACTCTTACAATGATGCTTTTACAATGACTCTGTACAATGATACTTTTACAATGATTGTATGCAGTGCTTCCCACTTGAAGATCTCATGTGGTGAACTTTTTGCTTTTGTTATGCACCTTGATTGATGCTCTTATCATGCTACCCTTTCTCACTCTTCAAAACATTATATTATGCATTGAGTCTTCTCTTGATGAATATATAATACCTGCAAAAAGTATTCAAAGAAATACCCATGATATGATAATAGAAAAACTTACCTCATCCTGCAGAACATATGTTAGTGCTAAACAAAACCAACAAATTAGAATACAAAGAAACTAATGCAATTAAGAGATGAACATGAATATATAGAAGATACTTACCTATAGCTTACCTCTACTGCATCATTTTTTTTCACCTTGCTCTTTGCTGCCCTAAAAAGTCTAGTCCTTTGCACCCCTTGACAACACTTTATCTAGTTTTTCTTGCCTTCTAGGAGCACGATATTTAATCGGATGTATCTCTATGATTTCAGATCCCCAACATGTGATCTTTGGTCCTGTAGAAGTCCTCTGAGTCTTCTTTCCAATGCCAAAGGTTTGACCCAATTTGGACTCTTCAAGGCAAAGTTATTCCCAATCCCTCATAGTGACCTAATTATGGACTAGTTCAGTAGAGCAAACTTGTACAACGTATCACGTGTCACTGTTTCCTCCTTCAGCTTTGAAATTGATACAGAAAACTACAGTCTGTGCACTTTCCATCACATTTTATAGAATTCCAATCCTCTTCTCTGAGAGGGAGTTATGATAACTTTGCTAAGGTCACTTCTTTGAGATGAAATTTGGCAGCCTGCAAAAGCCCTAACCTCCACATATCATATCTCCGAAAATATAGTGAACCAAGATCTAAAATTATGTCACAATGTTCATCAGGATTGTGAATGAAATGGGTTTTAATTTCTGAATCTAAGACTTCGCATAAATGAAGTTATAGCGAAAATGCCACGATCACTACATTTGGAGGATATATGAGATTTATTTTTATAGAGTTGAGAGGGGCTTCTATAGATAATGTTGGAGAGATTTTAGGAGCTTAAAAAATTATTAATTATTGACTATTCAATGACCAAAA
This sequence comes from Pinus taeda, assembly GCA_000404065.3. Lineage (NCBI taxonomy): Eukaryota > Viridiplantae > Streptophyta > Pinopsida > Pinales > Pinaceae > Pinus > Pinus taeda. Next base: position 52,768 of record APFE030132996.1, read on the forward strand.
CCAATTATTAGTTCCATTCCACAACCCCATAGGGTTTTAGCCCACTAACTAGGGTTACTAACTTCAAACATGAATATCTCTCAAACCGTGAAGAATTACTTGGTGTGCCATATATCAGCAGAAACATCTCGACGAGTAGAATCTATCTAGAATATCCTTGACTCAAAATAGAGTAATTTTTCAAGTAAAAATTCCCTTGCAAGATTAGGGTAGCCCCTGGTGCTTCTTGGATTGACATCAATGACAACCTCAGATCATCTTTAGATCAACAATCTCGCCCTTTGGCATTGATGGCAACACAAGTACTCCCCTATGATCAAGGCACCTCTTCCTACTGTCTTCTCTGCCCCTTTGACATCAATGGCGAAGGGTAACTCCCATTCCTAGAAGCCTATACACACTTCCACTCCCCCTTTATTTTCTAAATAAGGAAAATCTAATGAGAACTTGGGAGAATCCCAAGATTTTGGTGAAGATATTCAAATGCTTCACAAGGTAAAGGTTTAGTGAAGATATCAATGATTTTTTTTTATTTTTTACCAACATATTCAATCTTGATATTGTTTTTGGCGACTTGCACTCTAACGAAATGATATTTAATCGGAATGTGCTTTGATTTGGAATGCATCATAGGATTCTTGAAGATATTGATGACGCTGATGTTATCGCAAAATATGGGAATAGGCTCATCAAGCTTGACCTAAAGATATTGAAAAGTTTTCTTCATCCAGAGAACTTGAGTACAACAAGCTGCTGCCGTGATATATTCTACTTTTGCTATGGATAACGGGATTGAGGTTTTCTTTTTTCTCAACCATGACACGAGACAACCACCTAGATAGAATGCTACTCCACTAGTACTCTTACGATCATCAACACTTCCTACCCAATATGCATCTATAAAGGCTTGAATAATGATATTGTTGAACTTGGGATACCACAAGCCATATTCTGTTGTGCCCTTTAGATATCGAAGAATTATTTTGACGGCAATAATATGTGATTCTTTTGGTGCTTCTTGGAATCTTGCTACTTGTCCAATTGCTTGCATAACATATAGCCAAGAGGTTTTTACATATAGAAGATTACTAATTATAGATTTGTACAACCTTTGATCCACATCCTTAGATGCGTTTTCTATGTTCAATTTGCAACCTATTACCATCGGAGTAAGGACGGGTTTGCAATCTTCCATTTTGAATTTCTTGAGCATTTCCTTGATGTACTTGGCTTAACATATAAATATTCCTTTCTCTTGCTGAGATATTTGAAGACCTAAGAAGCATGTCAACTCACCAAGTAAAGATATCTCGAACTCACTTTGCATCTTTGTAGCAAAGTTCTTACTTAGTCGATCATCATTTCTACCAAAGACTATATCATCCACATATACCTCAACAATTCTTAAATTACCTTTATCTATTTGTACATAAAGATTACTATTAAAAGTACCTTTATTGAACCCTTGTTGACTTAGATATCCGTCAAGATGAGCATACAATGCTCTGGGAGTCTGCTTGAGACCATACAAAGCCTTCTTTAACCTGCAAACATAGTCTTCTTTTTCTGATAGTAGAAAACCTTTAGGTTGTTCGATGTAAACTTCTTCTTCTATTTATCCATTTAGAAATGTTGACTTAACATCCATTTGGTAGAATTTTATTTTTCTTGAACATGCATAGGTGAGAAACATCTGGATGGCTTCCATTCTGGCAACTGGTGCAAATGTTTTGTCCAAATCAATTCCTTCCACTTGTGCATATCCTTTGCAGACTAATCTTGTCTTGTTCCTCGTAACCTGTAATCCTTCAATTGTTTTGCTCCCCCTAAACCTTTAATGAAACTACCATCTTGTTCAAACTACCTTCATGTCAATATTAGACTTTTGCCATACACTACTGCATATAATTCTCTTGTACAAACATTAAGGAGTCAACAAGCTAGATTGTTCAAAATAGTGAGTCACCTAATGGGCCATCTTGACTTGAGTCATTATCTGAAGCAACTGCTAATTCCTCATGACCTTTTGCTTTTACAAATCCTAAAAGCATAACTGTTGAAACCTTGTTATCTGCTTTGTCTTCCTGTACCTGTTTCCTTTTCTAGACCTTCTTATTGTTGCAATCCTGAGCCATGTGCCCATAGTTATGACATTTGAAGCATTCAATGTTGTCCATAGGTGATTCCATCTAATATCTGCAACCACGAGCACTATGGCCAAGTTATGGCATTTGAAACATTCAATATTTGGCCCATCTAGCACGTATTCTCTTTTGACGAAATCATCGTGGAACCTGTCTCGTGATCCTGCAAACTTGCTTCTAGGGTTTTGCAGATAATGATTGTACTTGTCAAAAAATTAATAATCCCTATCCATATGTCCATAGTTAGCACATAAAAATCAATAACCATTAAATAAATGAACATACCTAGAATATTTTTCATTCTTCTTTGGAGGCAGTGTTGTAGTTTCTTGTGGTCCTTTGTTCTTGATTGCTTTGGTCTTGTTCTTTGGAGTTGCAAAATTCTTCTTTGGCTTTTCACTTTGATAAAATTCCTTCATAGAATCATCTTGCGAAGCTGTGGAGCTTGTACCTTCATCAAATAGAGCTTTACCATCTATAATTTCCTTCATTTTTGCTTCTTCATATGTCTTATCTTGTAAGTATTCTTTTTGTGATCCCTTGAGTTTGTTGATCTCATCACAAGTTGCATCAAGTTCTTATTGCTTTTGAGCAAGATCTTATTGACAAAAAATTTTCAACATCTTCCTTCTTTTTTCTTCCTCCTCAACCTCTAGCTTGAGAAGAGTGGTCTTCTCTACTTATCTATTGAGAACCTGTATCGATTCCTTCTGGTTCTCATTTTCAATCCTGAGCCTACTTATTTCTATTGAAGATGTTTCTAATTCCTTTTTCTTTTGGTCAATGGCAGATATGTATCTTTGATTAGATTCCTTCCTTTCAATTTCTACTTCATGCATTTGTTGTGTGATCCTGCTAATCTTTGCAAATTATGTGTCGAGTTCTTGTTGCTTCTATTGGACTTCTCTCTTGAGGTCTTGTGTCGTTGTATTATTGATTTCTTCCAACTTATCTTGAAGTGATTCTTCAATACATTTGTGTTCTTCAACTTCAATTTTGAGACCTTGAACTTGTTCTTCAAGAGTATTGGAATGGATCTTCTCAGCCTTGAGCTCTTTTATAAGCTTGATTGCCTCCTTAGAAAATTTTTCTATGGTCAACCCTTCTTCATCATACTCAGAAGGATCTGAGTTTTCAATAACATCTTGACTTGATTTATTTGTTGAATAGAGATTATGAAACTTTTCCCAAAGAGATTTAAATTTTAGCTTCATTGGTAGATGTGTCTCCAGAAACACTTGATTCCCATACTCCATGTGCTTGCAAAGATAATTCCATCCCAGATTCCCATATCCAGTAATTATTGATATCAAAATTAGGGGTTGGTACACAATATTAAATTTCTTAAGATTTTGTTGTACCTGTACCTTCCTTTGAAGTCCTTGTAACCCGCTTCTTTGACTTTCCCATCTCTATATTTGAAAATTGACTTCCAACGGTTAAGCTGTTACTGAAGGAACCAAGCTCTGATACCAATTGTTAGAAAATACTGAGAGGGGGGGGGGGGGGGGATCAATATTCCTTAGAAATTAGAACTTTTAAATCTTTTTAGATCATTAGTTAATCTTCAATTATTATTAACATTTATGCAGTAATAATAGTAAATAAAAGAACCCAGGAAGCACAAATATTTTAGGTGGAAAACCTCCTCTGGGTCAAAAACCACCAAACACTTTTCTAATAAATTCTTTAATCTTCAGCCCCAACTAAAATGAAAGCAACAAATTTCTAGAATTCTAAAAAAGCATTCTTCTCCAGCTCCCACTGAATGGATGCTCCAATGCTCGAGATTCTTCAGTATTCAACTGAACGGATGCCCCAACACCCAATGAGCTACAACTCACCCTAGCACCACCCTAACACCCTGAATTTTTCATAGGCTTGAACCTATTGGTGACTTTATGCACCAGCCTAGCACCACCCTACCACCCTATAGAAGAATAAAAGAATAATGGACTCCTGTACTAGGGAAAATGTTCCACTTTACAATGATATAGAATGATGTAGAAGAAGACGACACACTAGACCATAACCCCAACTATGACACAACCACCTAATGATGATCTTATACCTCCCAATACTGCCTCTTCAACTCTTGGTAGATAGAAACTTGTAAAAATCTTATAATGTTTCTTTTACAATGACTCTGTACAATGATACCTTTATAATGAATATATGTGGTGCTTCCCACTTGAAGACTTCATGTGGTGAACTTCTTGTTGTTGTTCTGCACCTTGATTGCTGCTCTTGTCATGCTGCCCTTTCTCACTCTTCAAAACATTAGATTATGCATTAAGTCTTCTCTTGATGAATATATAATACTTGCAAAAAGTCTTCAAAGAAATACCCATGACATGATAATAGCAAAACTTACCTCATCCTGCAAAACATATGTCAGTGCTAAACAAAAAAAACAATTAGAATACAAAGAAACTAATGCAATTAAGAGATGAACATGCATATACAGAAGACACTTACCTGTAGCTTACCTTTGCTACATCATTTTGCTTTACCTTGCTCTTTGCTGCCCTAGAAAGTCTGGTCCTTTCACGCCTTGACAACACTTGATCTAGTTTTTCTTGCCTTCTAGGAGCACAATATTTAATCTGATGTATCTCTACAATTTCCAATACCAAACATGTGATATTTGGTCCTATAGAAGGCCTCTAAGTCTTCCTTCCAATGCCACAGGTCTGACCCAATTTGGAGTCTTCAAGATAAAGTTATGCCCAATATCTCACGTTGACCTGATTATGGACTATTTCAGTAGAGAAAAATTGTACGGTGTACCACGTGTCACTGTTTCCTCCTTCATCTCTGAAATTGATACACAGAAAACTAAAATTAGTGCATTGTCCATCACTTTTTACAAAATTCCAATCCTCTTCTCTGAGAGAGAGTTATGACGATTTTTCCAAGGTCACTTCTTTGAGATGAAATTCAAAAACCTACAAAAACCCTAACTTCCACAAATCATATCTCCAAAAATATAGCAAACAAAGATCTGAAATTCAGTCATTCTTTTCATCAGGATTTTGAATCAAATGGGTTTTAATTTCAGAATTTAAGACTTCACATAAATGAAGTTATAGTGAAAATTCAACGATCGCTACATTTGGAGTATATATGAGATTTCTTTTTATAGAGTTGAGAGGGGCTTATAGAGAATTTTGGAGGGATTTTGGGAGCTTAAAAAATGATTAATTATTGAATATTCAATGACCAAAACCAATTATGAGTGCCATGCCACAACCCCATAGGGTTTTAGCCCACTAACTGGGGTTACTAACTTCAAACATGAATATCTCTCAAACCACGAAGAATTACTTGGCCTGCCATATATCAACGAAAACATCTCGACGATTAGAATCTATCTAGAATATCCTTGACTCAAAATAGAGTAAGTTGTCAAGTCAAAATTCCCTTGCAAGATCAGGGTAGACCCTGGTGCTGCTTGGGTTGACATCAATGACAACCTAAAATCATCTTTAGATCAACAACATGTTGCCTTTAAAATTACTCTTTAGCTCCAAGAACTATTATTTAGCTTTCTGTAGGTCCTTGCTGAGGATCTCAACATTAGTCATGTTAATATCCACTTGTTTCTCCTTTTGGGCTAAGTTTTTCTGGGAAGCCTCCAGATCTATTTTTACTCTTTTCATTTGCCCTTCTGAAAGCTAAAGTTCAGTAAGGGTCTTGGTAAGCTATTCAGTAGCGTTTTGGGGATCCTCAGGAATGATGATTGTACGTACATGTGAGTCAATATTCTAGTGCAACTCAACTATCTACTACTTGAGGGCTACAACCTCATTGTTCCTGTCAATGATCTCACTGGCTATGATATCTTTTTCTTCTTCTACCTATACTAGCTCCTTGGATTGGACATGCTTGTTACCTGACATATTTAGCTTATGAATTATCTCCTAAATATATGTTTTAGAACTCTTGAGTAGAGCCTCAAAAGCTTACTTGTCCTCAGGATTCACCCCAAGCTTTACCACCAACTCCTTGAAGCTTTCATTTTTTATGTGAAGGGCATGGGAGTTGGCTTTCTCTTGCTTGAGCGTATTTTTAACTTTCTCTAGTAGTGTTTCTTCCTTGCTAATGGTCAAGGAATTCTTATTTAGTTCACTGTACAAATTTCCCCAACCTGCCTATGGAAATTGATTTTGTATGGGAGGGGAACACTTACCAAATTCAAAGACACATCCAAATTTTTGATTTGTGAAAATGAAGGCAAAGACAGGGCTAGAGGATACTGCAAGAAGAATTTCATTTTCTTCCTCTCCAAATCCATTGCAGCCAACAACTTGGTTTGAAATCGGGCTGAATGAGATGTCATTTGCAGTTGCATTTCCTTCCTCACTTTCTTATATATTTCTTTAATGGCCTCTCCAACATGCCAACTTGATCTTGTAACTATTGTACTAGCTATTGTACCTAAAACAACTACCTGTGAAGAAGACAAGGCAGTGGACTATGGCAGATCTTCCAATGAGACAAGAAAACCTATTTGATTTGGACTTGTATCCACTAGCCAAGCTTCCAATTCTTCTTCCTCTGTTTCCTGAGTCTTAACCTTTTTAGGTGAGGGTGAATCTACCATCTTGGTAATCTCAAATCTCACCCACGAGCCTCTTTTCTGCTTTGTCTTTAGGTGTCAAAGTCTCAATCTCCATCTCTATATTAAGAGGCCACGATTCAATGTTAGCTTTCCATTCCACCTAAGATTTAGACTCATGTAAATAAGTTAAAGCCTTTATATTTTCTCTCCTTTGAGCAATGACACCATAAGGGTCATTGTGCCAGACCTCTCTTAGGCTAAATTTCATCTCTTTGAGCAAGGCCTCAACTACCTTGAAGGCCTTCCTAGCATTAACAACAAAAGGCCCTATAGGCATTCCCAATTTGAACACATGTCCCTTCTTTGCAGGGAAAAAATGAAGATGATCTGTATATAGACTCTGCCTAATGAATTCTAAAGAAAATATCCTCATAGGAGTGAAAACAGGTAGGTGGTAGGGGGGAAGCTCACACCCATAAATTCTAATCTCTATCTAGTCTTCAAAAAAATACTAGTCCCCTACCCTGGTGTCTTTTCTGAGATGGAGGAGTTATTTCTGATGGGGGATAACTCTAGGAGGAGACACACCATGAATGATCCTATATGAAATGACCATATAGGAAGATATGAACTGTGAATAGGTCTCAGAGTCTGTTATTTTTCTAATAGCACCATCCTAATCAAAGACTGAGTTTCTCTTCTTGTCCCTAGAGACCATGTCTAGGTCCATACATTCGAATTCTTCAACATGAGAGTAAACAAAAAGATAAACAACTAGGAGTAGTATATGAAGTATGAAGTGGTGGAGAAGTGGTGCATTTGGAATTTGATGGCTTTAGACAAGTAAGCTGGAATGTTAAGCACACACCTATGCTACAACATTTACCCTTTGTTGGACATGTTGGCATCCTCTTCTCCTAGTAGGTGATAAATGATGGAAAAAATATGTTGGACAGGCTCTGCATAGAGGGTGATGGGGAAGTTGGTAGCAATAGGAAAGGCTTCTAGCCCAAGAGCTAGGATCATTCAGAAGAAGAGTTGCTGCTCAATGGCGGGGAGAGTAGAATAGTAATACATCAAGTCGGTGTCAGTGAACTGCAAAAATTAAGGGGGAGAAGGGTACACCAATACTCTCTGAATTAGCTCTGGGGTAATTTCTAGGATTTTGACCCCCTGCGAGGAAACAAAGTAGTTATTCTTGTCAACATAGGATGCTTCCATCCATGAGACAAACTCTGGGAAGTAATGCATAGAGGGTGCAATATAGTAGTATAGCCCTGAGTCTATCACTCGGAAAGGGTCCTCCCCCCTGACATAGTTTCTCAACAGGTTATATCAGAGGTCATCCATGTTGTAGGAGTAGACCGGGTCTGCAATTTTCACTTCCAAGTCCATGAGGGGGCCTGGTCTTGATGAAGGCTTGGGCTCGTGATTTTTTTAAGGGCTTCAAGGTTGTAGTTTTATGATTTAAACTTCAAACCAATGAACATCACAGAGTATAGGTGAGAAGGTTTCCTAGTCGCCATAGAGGAGGCCAAAAACAACACTGGGATGAGATACCGAGATAATGGGGTGTGCAAACTAAGTTCTTTGCAGGTTATAGGCAAGAGGAGCACTGGGAAGCAGTGAAGAAATTTTAAGAAATCAAGCGGAGGAAGCCTTTTTATAAAGAGTGGGGCCAATAGTTGGGTGACATCATGATGATGTCATGGAGGATGGACATGTGTCATGACAGGATTCGATAATGGAAGGTGGAGTGGTGGAAATGAATGAGGGAAAACACATGGGTTACCATTGAAAATTTGAAATTTTGCATTTCATTGTGAATCATAACGCTGACGGATGCAATCCGCCCAGTAGCGTGGTCCCCACCCTGCTTTGGTGATCGAACAACAAGAGGAAAAAACTCTCCTCTACCCCCTTAGAATTAATCTCCGTCATTGTATCAAATGTTGAATAGTCAACTCTGAAGGGGTGGAGAAGATTGATGTATGGGTAAGTCGCTCCTCCATACTACTTTCGGAATGCGGCAAGGTGGATATGAGCAGTAATCCACCTAGAAGTTGCGTGATCTTTAACCAGTGGGCCCCTCGTTAGCACTTTGGCTCCTTTATCTTATCCCTTGTCTTTTATGCTTCATGGGACCAGGGGCTATGACTGCGTGCCAATATATTAGAAGCCCTCGACCTCATAAATTCTTAAGAGACCGCCCGCGAAAACTTCTAATACCTGATTCGTAATATGGGTCCCACATATTTCTTATTTCCCTGATATTTTGAGGTTCTGAGGTTTGATATGAAATCTCAGAGCCTCTCAATTGCCACCATGTGTCACAGGGGGAAAAGAGAGAAGAGAGTCTTTCATCTCTCATTTTCTATTGATTTGAAGTATGCTCCCTTTTCATTTGGTACTTAAGCTCTTCTTAGGTCCCCTCCTTTTCAGAAATGAAATATGTTGCCTTGTCTCATGAAAAATAAGGCCTCTCAAACATGAATGTAAGAGGGGTAGAATAGGTGACAACATATCCCTTTACCATATATCCCCTAGGAGATGTTCTTGGTATGACCAATTTCTTCAGGGACTTCAAGTGCCTCTCAACCTTCCACATTGATCTTGTGTGTACATGTCCATACTTTTCAATCTCCCCGACTTGGAGTATGAGGTAGTGTTCTTGTGAATTGAAAAATGCCAGAGGTAGATAATTTTTCATTTAACACATTAGGAAAATAATTTGTTTCCTCCAATACTTTATATCTTCTTTATCAATTTCTTTAGATGTAAACCATCTACAAATGAAGCAATTAAATCATAGGTTTCAACAAAAAAAGTATATAGTACATGATGACAAGTAAAACACATGTAGTAAAAAATATGTGACACAACACCTTATTGAACAAATTACACTTTGCACATAAATCTCCACTTACCTCATGTATTTTCCAAGATCATATATAACTTGTTTGAAATTGTTGTCAATTTTTTTTGGGAGAGATGGAGGTAGATCATATTGTAACAAAAATAATGATTGATCATTATTTTTTCCCAAATTAGTATAAAAGAACACTAATTAACAAGGTGTTTCACCAATGTATAAATATATACACCAATAATGTTGATCATGAGTTTTTACCCCACACAAGTCAACTTTCTTTGTTAGGTTATTCTTTATGTTTGAATAAATTCCAGTTGGAAATATAATTTTTTCAGTAACCTCTTTAACATACTTACTCTGCCACTTTGTCAATAACCATGGAAGGGAACTTATTTTTTAGTTGTCTCCATCACTATTTGAATGAGTCACACTTTGCAATGCATGGTTTGCCTCCTTAATGTCATTACAAATCTTGACAATTTTTTCTTTATCTCTCCTTCCATCAAATATTCACCATAAGGTCCCTGTTACATTCTTCCTGATGTACATTCTATCAAACAAATGAACAATTTCTAGGTGCTCATAGTAGGGGAGTCTTTTGAATTGCTTGGGATAACTTTTCATTCATCGTGGAAATTCCATTTTTTTAATGCCTTGAAGACCTACAACCGAAATCATAGTTAAAGATATTATAACAAAAATATAACTTGTTAATTAGTACAATGAAGAGAATTCCATAAAAATATAAAATAGTTGAAACATATCATGCATATTGATACATAAACAATTCAATCCATACCATGAGAGACTCTATTATATTGCAACTTCCATGCATGATGTGTCATTCTTTGTGGTCTTAATGCGATCTCTTCTTTCCCATGGAAAATATGTTTTATGGTACTTTGGTACCTATGGTTCTTAGAAAATAAGTTCCTATACTCATCAAACACCTGCTTTCCTAAGCTTCTTGAATGACGATATTTCATCTTAGGACCACAAATTGGACAAGAGAATTTACCCTTTGATTGAATAGCTGAAGAGATGGAATATTTTTTATATTAATTATTTTAACTATGTACAATTAAGGAACTATTTAAAAAATACACATGAAATGAAATTCATAAAATTAAACACTATTAAAGTGCAAGGTAACGTTATAACATACCACATAAATGTGTTAGCCTCGGGGCATTAAGAGTTGTCCATACAGGAATTGCATAGAATTCAAATTCCCTTTGTGCACCTACTAGACTAGAGATATCATACATAGTGACACCGTTCCATAACTCCACTAACTCATCGATAAGTGGCTTGATATGTACATTTGTATCTTTGACCTGGTACTTACCTAATTGATTGATATACAGTATTATAAAACTACTACATATATGAGTAAATAAAAAATTATAAGACATAATTATATGTTAGGTCCCTATAATACTAGTGTATTCCCTCATTGTTATTGTTGTGCCCTTACATTATTATTGTAATGTCGGCTCCGATTATATTGTGACCCCTTAGAATCCTATATATAGAAATGAGGTTTTGTCATTTGAATCATCCAATAATTGTTCATTTATGTAATGTGAAGGAGGTTTCCCCCTCGAAGAGGAGAATTTTTAAGTCATTGATCTATCTATTTGTGAGATGGTTGCATAAAATTTGGTATTGGAGTTCCCAAAAGCAAGAAAAAAGTGTGTATTTAGTTTTAAAAATTACATAAATTTTGTTTGAAAAATCAGTTTGAAGTGATTCAAAGGGCATAGTGAAGCATATATATCATTGTTTGATTTCAAAATTCATTGAAGCAAGAAAATGGAAACACCTAGTAAGAAACCATAAAGATCTATTATGACACATGAAGAAGAGGAAGAAATGCAACATGACATATCAAAATTACGAGATCATGTGCAACAAATTTCGCTCTCACAAAGAGTAACAAAAAATGAAATGGAAGCTAAGATGGATGGTGTGAAGAATAGTTTAAAACCAAAGTTGGAAGGTTTGAAGGATGACATAGAAGCAAAATTGAAAGACAATATGGAATATTTGAAGAATGGTTTAAAAGCATACATGGAAGGTTTGAAGGAAGGTTTGATAAAGTTGCTACACTAAATTCTTCCTGATGGAGAAAAGGTATTAGATGAAACTCATGATGAGGAAAAAAATAAATGTTAATAATGATTTCATATATTTTAATGTTGGATTGAAGACCCACCATATTCCAAAGATCGATATGAGGAGGTTTGATGGAAAGGATTCGGTAACATGGATACTACAAATGGAGCAATATTTCGATCTTCATAATGTGCGACACACACAAAAGGTACGCATTGCAAATTTATATTTAGAACCCAATCAGTTTGTATGATATTGATGCTTTGTTCTCGTAAACCACTTGTCACTTGGTCAATTTTTATGGAGGAAATGATAGCACATTATGAAGATACAAAGAGAAACACCTTCTTTAGGCAATTGATAATTAAAAAAAAAAAAGTGTTCAATGGAAGAGAACATTGAGGACTTCCAAAAATTGAATGTAAGGGTAAATGATATTCCAGAGGAGCATAAGATTGATGTGTTCATAGGGACTTCAAAGGATAACATCCAATATGAGGTTCTCCTTTTGGGAACCTGATTCATTCGAGAAGGCATTTAGGTTTGAAAGAAAAATTGAAAGAAAAACTATGGCAACAAGGAAGCCTACCTCTCACAACTATAAAGATGGAAGTGTTTTTGCCCCTAGCTTTCCACAACCTACAAAGTTGACACCACAACAATTGGAGGAAAAAAGAGAAAAAGGGATTTGATATAATTGTGATAGTAAATACACTAAAGGTCATAAGTGTGCTGAGAAGAAATTATTTTACAGAGATTGTGAAGAGGAAGAAAAGGAACAAGAAACTTCAAAACAAGATGATATACATAAAGAAAAAACCCTAGATAAAGAAGAAATGAATCCAACTATATCTTGTAATGCATTGGTAGGAATTACCACTCCTCAAATTCTCAAGATAGAAGGACATATCAAGAAGAAAATGTAATAGTGCTAATTGATTTGAGTAGTACCCATAATTTTATTTAGTGTAAGATATCCAAGGAATTGAATTTCTTCCTATACCTAGCACCAGAGTGTCAAGTGATGGTTGCAAATGGAGGAACTATAAATTGCTCTGGAAAGTGCCACAATATCAAGGTAACTATGGGGGAATATGTATTGAATACTCCAATGCAAGGTGCTGATGTTGTACTAGAAGTCCAATGCTCTTCATTCCAATGTAAGGTGATGATGTTGTACTAGAAGTCCAATGCTCTTCATTCCAATGCAAGGTGCTGATGTTGTACTAGAAGCCCAATGGTTACAATCTCTAGGTACGATAGCTTTTAATTTTCAAGAACTTTTCTTGAATTTTTTTTGGGAAGGAAAGGAAGTTGAATTTGTTAGAAAATTATAAATTACAGAGCAATGGAACACATAAAATATTGCAAAAATATAAACACAAAATGCATAAAACAAGAGAGACACATATATATGTGGTTCACCTAGTTTGGGCTATGTCCACGGAGAAACAATCAGTCCTTGATTTTATATTATCTAGCAAATCGAAGAGATACAACCTACAACAGATCTGCTATAATTCTCTCTTCGCTCTCAATCTCCTCTCTCTTCCTCACTCAGAAATACATATCTACATAGACGCAATACAATTACCTCATATATAGCAAGGGGTTGCCTTCTAGGGCAAAAAACCCTAAATTAATCATAATTTCTACCATCAGATCTCCGCCTAATGAATGGCCCAAATTGAATACGAACTCAGGTCCAATGCAGCGATACCTTTGAATACAATATATAATCAAGCTCCACACCCAACATAATTAAGGGGTATCAAAGGGAAACTAGGAAAGATAATTAGATCTAATGAAATGAAAAATATTATAAATAAAGGAAAACAAGGCATAATTACAAAATTATGTTCACTAGAGGTTCCAACATCGAAATCATGTATTTCTCTAGATCTCCAAAAAGTCTTGGACAATCATTTCAAGGTATTTGAGGCTCCCAAAGGCCTCCCACCTATTCCGGATCATGATCATTCTATTCATTTGATTCCAGGAAGTGTTCCTCCAAACATTAGGCCTTGCAGATATCCCTATGCCCAAAATAGTGAAATTGAATGTATGGTTGCAGAAATGCTAGAGGGTGGTATAATTCAACCTAGTCAATGTTCTTCATCTACTCTAGTATTATTGGTGTAGAAGAAGGATGGGTCATGGCACATGTGTCCGGATTATATGGAGCTTGACAAGCTCATTATTAAAGATAAATTTCCAATTCCTATCATTGATGAATTATTGGATCAATTACATGGAGCAATTTAATTCACCAAGTTGGATCTTCTTTCAAGATATCATAAAATAAGAATGAAGACTAAAGACATTTTGAAAAAAACATTTAGAACTTATGAGGTTCATTATTAATTTTTGGTCATGCCTTTTGTCCTTACCAATGCACCTTCTACATTTCAATGTTTGATGAATTCCGTTTTCAAACCCTTCCTTAGAAAATTTGTGTTAGTATTTTTTGATGATATATTAATCTACAACAAGTCTTGGAAGGATCATGTTCAACATGTTGACATGGTGCTCAAACTATTGGAGGAGAAACAATTATATCGAAAAACCTCTAAATATTTCTTTGGAGTATAGGAGGTGGAATATTTGGATCATATTGTATCTTATGAGGGTGTCAAATCTGATTGTATTGTGACCCCTTAGACTCCTATATATAGAAAGGAGGTTTTGTCATTTGAATCATCTGAGAATTGTTCATTTATGTAATCTAAAGGAGGTTTTCCCTGTTGATTTTGGGTTAGCATTGGATGTGATCTAGCTCCAAAATTTTGTGAAGGGGCTAGAATATATAAGATCTCCAAGACCCAAAAATCGTTTGGAGAAGTTCCGCCTGGATTGTGAGTTATTAGAATAATTAATATTTTTAATGGGGTTCCTAAGTCTAAACTTAGGAAAATAAAAATATTAATGGGTATTAATAAAAATACGGGTGAGAAGATTTCAAGAAATGATGATCAAGTCTGTTTTAATCTTAGCTGTGGATTAGGGACTTAATATTTTCCATTGTTTCATCAAGATGAAAATTATAAGAGGAGGATTGAGGGTGAGTTGGAGATACACTAAGTGATCAAATCAATTTGATTTTTTTGGGGCGTGGTTTGCTGAGAAAATCAAACTAGTGATTTGAGTTGCAGTGAGAGGGGAAAAAGAAAAGATTTGGATTGGAAAGGAGTTCTGAGCTAAAGATTACTGGGTAGAGAGGTAGCAGTAGCATCAGGGAGGCAGTGCAGAAGCCTACGCAACCCAGGAAGGGGATCACGCAGTGCTGATGTAGGACAAGAGGGCCTCTTGTAGTGGCATTGCAGGATATTTGTCAAAAGTTCGAGATTTTGCTAGAGAAGCGAGGTTCTGAGCCGAGAGGGATGAACAATAGTCTTCCTCTAGTAGATCGATCCAACAGAAGGAGTGATGCAACCTCCTAGAGGCAAGACGCTGGCCCAAGCAGGGATTGCATTGAGATTTTGTAGTGCTTTCTGGAGTCAGGCCACTTAGTGGATCAATTGTGACTTGGAGAACAAGGTAAATCCAAGTATGTATTTCTTGCTACTAATATTTCTCTGAAAGGTTAGTTGGTGTGAGAGGCAATTTGTTGTACTCAGATTCTACTTGCTTAATAATACAAACCCTCTATCTGTCGCACCTATTTTCCCACATTGGGTTTTTCAAGGGACGTGTTGTCCAAAAATAACGGTGTCCCTTCTGTGTTTGTCTCATATTTGTTTCAGTTTATGATTTGTATGTCACTATAGTCTGCAATAGTGTTTTTCATCATTGTTTATAAATTAAATAGCTTGTTGAATGTAATAACAAGTAGGAGATGATAAGTCGGTGATTGTAGTAGGATTTCTGATGTGTAGATTCAGAAATTCTCACATGGAATTAGAGCATTGCAGATCATAGGATATTAAAGCCATCAACCGGGAGATCTAGCAAATTTGCTGTAGAGAGGCAGCTTACCTGAGTGACATCGCTGTTCCAGAGCTAGAGACATAGAGGAAGGGTGACGTAGTGCAGAAAAGGTGACGAAGAAGCTTACATAGTGCCTGCGTCAGCATTTTGTGCCAGGAGAGGGTGACGTAGTGTTTTGGAGAGTTTGGTATCTACAGATAAATACTAATTCCCTAGATAAGTAGCCATATCTAGAACAATAGTTTAAAATATTTTAATCTTTTCCTATAAGAAATATATAAGACAAGAAGATGTGAAGACCTGTTTGTGGTTCCACTTTCCTCTTGTCTCCTTTGTGTTGATCCTGTCACTTCTTCCCGTACTTAACGCGCTTGAGAAGTCCCTATAAACACAAACAGAAAACAAAGAATCGATCAAAGAAAAAAATCTATTGAATATAAGTGAATGGAATCAGATAAATTTCACACATATAAGTATTATAAGAAAATACAAACATATGGGAGAAAGTTTCAAATACTTTATTGAATAGAAGAAGGAATTACAACCATTATGTCTGATTCAAAGTCATTCCTCCAGCTTGGATCCCATCCACATCACATCAAAAGCATGACAAACTTGTAGCATTACAATAATTTCTTCAAAGCCAATTCTCAAGCAACATTATCTCCTTACAATTCAACATCATCCAGCCCTTGATCACTTAGACGAGTGGTCAATTTATAGGAAGATGGAGGAGGTTTTGTCATAAATGAGGGTATTGAATGGCCTTCCAAACTTAGAGTTAGCTTCCATGGAGGAAAGGATGAGAGGATAGGAGGTTAATGGATCCTTAGCCTATCCAATTTCAAGCTCATAGGAGGGGATAAGAGGTGGGATCCTTCTAGAATGATATAGAACCAAGGAAAATTCTTAGAACCCTATGAAAATTTCGTTCAATCTCGCCCAACACAGGTTAAAGTGGGCCTAAGTGCTCTGCAAAGCACCCTTGCATGGGCCTAAATTCTCTACAAAGCACCCTTACATGGGCCTACTTGTGCTGGTCCTTCAAGGAGGCATTTCAGGATGTCTTCAAGCCATGAAATTGTCAAGGAAGGAGGCATTCAAAAGGTTGACTTGTTTAGGGCATGTAGAAACTAAAATTAGGGTTTGATGACCCCTAAAACACTGATCTAGATGATGGGAGTGATGTGCCCAAATGGATTTGTAACACGTAGTAGCTGGGAAGAGCCCACAATGATTGCATCAACTTTCTGGGCCAGTGTAGAAGCAGAGGGGTAGATTAAGCTCACACAGAACCACATCATCTTTCTGGACCAGGAAGGAGTGATGCAATGGCCAAGAGCAACTGATCTAGCTCACGCAATGACTGTGTAGAGCCAAAGGATCTTAGAATTTGTAGTTGTCGGGGCAATAGGAGCCGTGCAGATTCAATCTATGGTGTTGGTGGGACGTTGTTACTCTTGTTGTAGAGCAATGTATGTGGAGAAAAAATCGAGGTAGAGGGATCCAATGCCTTGTCAGATTTCTTGCCAAAGAAATATAAGTATGGGTTGCTCAAAAGCAGTAAAGGAGGATTGGAGAAGAGGTGAATCCACATTATTTGGCGGGAGGATTTATGTGAAGGAAATCATGACTCATAGGGAATCTAGAGGAGCTTGTTCCTTAGAGGATTTCTAGTGCCGAAGAAATCCAGATCCGAGTCTTGCTGGAGTAGCAACAGGAGAGGGAGAAGAGAACCAGTCCTACATTTTTTTGAGTAGAGATGGTAGTTAACAGACTAAGGGATCAAGATATATTGGATGGAGCATTCAACTTTTTCATCTGGAAGGCCATGATCTTGGCAGTCTTGGACAAGAATTGCATCAAGGATTATGCCTTGAAAGTGGTGGTTGTACCAGTCAATGCTGATACTCTAAAGAAGTACGAGGAGGCCTAGTCGAAGGCTAAATGCATGATTCTAGATGGGGTCAAAGATCATGTGGTCCCACACATTGCTGAGAAGGAAAAAATAAGGGAGATGTGGGATACGTTGACCACCTTGTACTAGGGGACTTCCGTTCAATGAAAGATGCTATTAGAGAATCAAATAAGACAATACTAGATGCGAAAGGGAGAAGATATCGATCCCTTCTTCCTCAGGTTGTAAGGGATTTGAGACTAGTTGAATTCCATGGGGTCTACACTAG
Organism: Pinus taeda; assembly: GCA_000404065.3. Taxonomy (NCBI): domain Eukaryota; kingdom Viridiplantae; phylum Streptophyta; class Pinopsida; order Pinales; family Pinaceae; genus Pinus; species Pinus taeda. Next base: position 70,579 of record APFE030132996.1, read on the forward strand.
ATCCTGAGTTCATGGTCAAGACTTCCTTGAATTCAGTCATTGAAGACTGGGAGACATTTTTCTAGAGTATCTTGGGCAGAGCTTCTCTCCTCAGTTGGGAGGAGATGTGGGCAACCCTTCGACAAGAAGAGATCAGGAGGCTGACCAAGGCAGGGAGTAGTGGAAAAGGAGTTAGAGTCAAGAAGGAGGAAGAGGAGGATGCAACTCTTGCATCAGTGGGATAGCCAAGGAAACAAAAGAGGAAAAATAAATACATAACCAAAGTCAGATGCTTCAAGTGTGGGGAACTTGGACATTTCCCCACTCAGTTCCCTCGGAAAAAAGGGATAGGAAGAGAATTCTGACTCGAAGGTTGCTCCAGTCAAAGCTGACAAGGAGGATAATGATGAGGATTGTGCCATGAGTGCTCATGCACCTCTGGAGAAGAGGTGGGTTTACATTGAGTTGTAGTCGGGAGGACTATACGAGGGGTAGGATCCTTGAGGTACCCAAAATCTTGGATCATAAATGGCTATGGGAGCCCTTAACGATAGTAACCGAATGACGAGAGTCAGTTGGTGCAAGGAATGATGGAGTGATAGTGGTAGAGCTAGAGTGCCAGAGTCTGAAGCAGTGTAGTGGAGGTTGTAGCAGTGCAAGAGGCACAAAGAAGATTGTGGCAATGTAGTAGTAGCAGAGGATCAACACATATTAGCAGAAAAGGTAGCTTCAACATCACACGGTATCCAGCCTGATTAGTATGTCATATTTGGGTGGTTATTTTGTTTCTTACTTTTCTGCAATTGAGTTGTAGTGCAACAGTTAGTAGTGGCAGTGGTATAGGCAACATGATACAACATTTTAAGAGGGAGTTGCAGTACAGATGTAGTAGTGACACTAGTAGTGTCATGGGCAGCAGTGCGGGATGAAACAGTGTAGTCAATAAAGGGCAGCAAGCCAAGCATCAACAACACAGAGGACCGATGTAGTCGATCAATGTGATGCTTCTATTTACAAGTATTGCTAGAGCACATTCCTTACTAAGAGGGAGTGTTGATTTTGGGGTAGCATTGGATGTGCTCTAGCTTTGAAATTTTGTGGAGGGGCTAGAATACATAAGATCTCCAAGGCCTAGAAATTGTTTGGACAAATTCCACCTAGATTGTGAATTATTAAAATAATTAATATTTTTAATGGGTTTCCTAAGTTTAAACTTAGGAAAATAAAAATATTAATGGGTATTAATAAAAATATGGGTGAGAAGCTTCTAAGAGATGAGGATTAAGTTTGTTTTAATCTTAGCCATTGATTAGGGACTTAATATTAATTGTTGATTCATAAACAGGAAAAGTATAATAGGATGCTTGAGGGTCAATTGGAGATACATCGAGTGATCAAAATCAGTTTGATTTTTCTGGGGCGTGGTTTATGAGAAAATCAAACTAGTGATATGAGTTACAATGAGAGGGTAAAAAGCATAGATTTGGATTAGAAAATATTTCCAAGCCAAAGAGTAATGGGCAGAGAGGCAATAGTAGCATTAGAGAGGCAGTGCAGATGCCTATGCAGCCCAGGAAAGGATTCACGTAGTGCTGATGTAGGCCAAGAGGGTCTCTTGCAATGGTAGTGCAGGATATTTATCAGAATATCAAGATTTTATTGGTGAATGAGGTTCTGAGCTGAGAGGGATGAACAAAAGTCTTCCTCCAGCAAATCGATCCACCAAAAGGAGTGGCATAGTCTCCTAGAGGCAAGATGCTAACCCAAGCAGGGATTGCGCTGGGATTTTGCAGTGATTTTCAGATTCATGCCACTCAATGGATCAATTGTGACTTGGAGAATGTGGTAAACCATCATATGTATTTCTTTCTACTGAGATTTCTCTGAAAGGTTAGCCGGTGTGAGAGGCAACCTGTTGTACTTAGATTCTTCTTGCTTAATAATACAATTCCTCTATCTACTACATCGGTTTTCCCGTATTTGGTTTTTCTGGGGAAGTGTTGTCCAAAAATAATGGTGTCCCTTGTGTGTTTGTCTCATATTATATATATATATAATATATATATATATATATATATATATATATAATATATAATATATATTATATATATTATATATATATATATATATATAATATATTAATATATATATATATATATATAATATATATATATATATAATATTTTATTTATTTTATTTATTTATTTATTTTTTATTTATTTTATTTATTTAATTTAATTTTTTTAATTTTTTATTTTTTATTTTTTTATTTTTTATTTTTTATTTTTTTCAGTTTATGATCTATATTTTAGTGCAGTTTGCAGTTGTGTTTTTCATCAATGTTTATAAATTAAATAACTTGTTGAATGTATTAACAAGTAGGAGATGATAAACCAACGATTGTAGTAGGATTTCTAATGTGTAGATTTAAAAATTTTCACATTACCCTCGAAGAGGATAATTTTTAAGTCAATGATCTATCTATTTGTGAGCTGTTTGCATAACATTATAATTCATAATTGAACATACATGAGTAAACAAAAATATATAAGGCATAATTATGAAACAAACAAGATAAATGAGATGTTATTGTGTTAATTTTTTTATTCTAAACAATTTAATAGCTGGAACTATCATTGTTAACATTATATTCTCCCTCTTTGTTGACATCCATGGAGGAATGTTATTGTTTATAACAAAAACAGGCCACACTGAGTAAGTAGATATGGGATTTCCAAATTGATTGAAACCATCAACTACCAACAAAAGATTAATATTATGAGGTTCTCTTTTAAACTCCTGCCATTTTTCCTCTATATTCCTAAATGCATATCCATGTGCATGCATTAAATGAACACTATATTCACTTCTATACGTTGCTTGGTAATCCATAAGTTATGCTATGCCTTTGCACCTGAACAATTGTAGTAGATGTGGAATTATGGGAATATAATGAAGAATCTTGTGAGGCACCTTTTCTTACTTTATGAGTTTGATATATAATCTCACCACATTTTGGGCATTTGTCTTTCAACGCATGTTCTTTATAATAGAGAATATCATCATTAGGACATGCATGAATAGCTTGATACTCCATTCCAACATCTTTCATAATGGCATGTAAATATTAGTCTGTACAAGGTAAAACATTTGACGGTGGTAAAAAAAATTCACCTAATAATCTACAACATAAAAAAGTAGTATCAGTTAATGTCCTAAACAATATTAATCGTACATATTGCATCAAAATATTACAAATTAATTAAATTATCTTCAACATACTAACATTAAAAACAAAGGAAAAAATAATTGCTTTATCATGTATATAGTACTAAATGTCATAAAATATATTACATACCTTAGGAGCCGTGTCACACATGTGTTTGACAAACCATTCACCACCTTCAAGTTGACCAACAATAATACAATAGAGAGAAGATATGTTTATGAGCCTTTAATATTAGATCAATATTTTTGTCCCATCTTCTTCAACTATGTTATCAACATCATTATCTTCTTCCATATGATCATTAGCTTGATCCTCAATATTCGCTCCATATTCTTGAATGAGCACTTGTACTACAACCATCTCTTCCTCACTGACCAATTCCCTAGGGGGAAAATACTCTATAATTACAATCAATAAAGTAATATTAGTATATATAAATATTTAAACATCGATACAACCGTTTACAAATATAATATATAAGGAAGAAAAAGACAAGAAAGAGAAAGGGAAAGACAACATAGGTGTGACCAAGAAACAAAGACAACAAATCAATGATGATGCTTGTGCAATTTATGAATATACTTAAGAATATGTTGAAAAAATCTAAGAAATATGTTACTTTTATTGACACGTAGGAAGTGAGACACTTTATGAATATAGTCACAACCATAATAAAAAACAGATTGATCTTATTTGCATCCATCATTATAATTTCATATTCTTTCTTAATTTCAATTAGAGACTAGAAGTTTTAAGAGGATGGGTGTGCAACCATGAGCTCGGGTGAGAGCAAGAAACAACTACAACAAATCAATGAAATCATCAAGCTTGTGCAATTTAGCAAGATGTTTAAGATTATGTTGAAAAAATTTGGGAACAATCAACATATGTGAGCTATAGGAATGCATTTGAAACATATATGTAAGAGCGTTTAATGCAAATAAGTGCACTAAAAATAACTCTAGTGATGTGCAAAGGTGCAACACATATAGGGGTGAACATAAAAGAGATACCTGTGACTATATGAAGACATAAAAACGAGACTTGCACATGTCAACAAACTTGAAAGCGACACATGCTAGAGTGAAGATAACATGAAAACACCACTTATTAAAGTGAAAGAAAGCTAATACAACAACCGTGAATGTGAAAGCGACACTTGTGAAAGCAAAAGTATGCAAAATATGACAGTTGAGAAAACTCATCAAAATAGAAGTATAAACATAACCAAAGTGAGGGAGGCTATAAAAAAAAATTTGCACACTAACTTTCAACTTGAGTTGAACATTGCATAGACATTGTCTTGATGGACGATGCTATGCTTGTTTATTATTGCATAAAGGAAGAGTGATTTTTTGTTTAGAGAAGTGGTAGGAAACCCACTAAAGATTTTTTTTATAGGAAACCCTTTTTTACTAAGGCATGATGTCAAATATATCTCCTTCTACACAAAATAGGGTATTCTTTCTTTTTTCCTAATTTGATTTGACCAAAATGTCAAAAACTCGCTCCTTTGTACTTAGTGGTAAGTGAATGTCATAGAATAAAAAAAAATGTCCCTACTTAAAAGGACATTCAAAATGGAATTTTCTACCTTGCATGAGTGATAATAAGTAAGATAAATTTGGAAAAAATAACCATTGGTCATTTATCAAACATTTCATTAATCTACCCTTTTCCTAGAACTATTATAGCTTTGATATTACTTCAAATAGTTTTCTCACAATTTACAACAAATGAGACCCTTTACTTATCACAAAAGAGACTTTGAATAGAGAATTCTTCATTCTATATCACTTGAGTTTAAAAAGTTCATTGTCACCTAAAAAATTTTGAAACACCAAGTGCAAGGTTTGTGTCCCATACTTTTTTCCTTAAAAAATGAGAAATAGTCTCTTTTATGAGCGAAATAGATTCCGTTAGGAACATAACATTTTAATAAATTTTGGTTTTTGAATTTAAAATTTTTAATAAATAAAGTAATTTTTTTTTATAATTTTTTCTTATAAAATGGCTTTTTATTAATTATCACTTAAACCTAATTAATAACTGGTCTCTTACCTTTATCCAATCATCTTTCTTTATATAATTTATTGCAATCAATTTTTATTTTAATTATTTTTTAATGATATTAAATTTTATTATTTGTCTATATAATTTATTACAATATAATATATAATTTTCATCTTTCCTAAAAATGTATTCATTATGTCCATATTTTAAATTATGTGCAGAATATATTTTAAAAACTTATTAATAATGCTCCATAAAATCCTATGATTAACCTTTAAATCTTCTAGGTCCTAATTAACCCCCCAACACCTTAACCCCATTCCCTTAAGCCCTTAAGCCCTTAAACCCCGAACTCCTAAGCCCTTAATCCCTAAACCCTAACCCTTAAACAATAACCCCTTATCCCTAAGCCCATAAAGTAATTAACGTCTAACTCGACCTAACCCCTTAATCGACTCTAACGAAAATAATCAAATACATTTCTCCACATCAAGAAGACAACATAGTTGAAACACCTCCTAAAAGAATATAAAATACATTTATAATAGAAAGCCAATACAATTTATAATACAAAGACATACAATCTAAAATACAATATGCATATAAACATTTACAAAAACAATCTACAATACAATGACATATAATGAATAACTTAATAATGGATGATATTCATGTCTGCCTTCAGTGTGTCCATAGTCTCTACAATGCTTTTTAGCTGGTTTTATTAGAATTTTCCTTTGCCTCAAGCCCTTGCAATTTCTACAAGGGCAATACCATCTTGAATCCTTAAAATCTCTTGATGCTGATCCCACGTATCCTTGGTCTCCTTGAGGAATGTTATGTGACATTTTTTTGTCACCAAACTTTCAGTGATGATTTTGTTCAAAAATTAACTTCAAAATAAGCCTACAACCTTCAAAACAATCACAACTAATATAACAACTATGTCAAAGTTATATGATCGGGTATACATACATACATACATACATACATACATACATACATACATACATACATACATACATACATACATACATACATACTCATACATCATACATACATACATACAATTACAATATATATATATATATACTATATATATTTTTTAATTATATTTTATAATATTAATATATTAATTATATATTATAAATATTATTATTTATATTTATTTATAGTTAAACTCAATGTAACGGTTTCTTATTTTAGGACGTTTAATGGAAAAAAAGCTGCTTAAATGGTAGAATTAATGTTACACATGCTATTTCATTTTCCAGATATGAGAACACGTCAGACATTTTCATTTGGGAAACAATGTTACGAATTTTGTGTAAAATAACTCATGTCGGATATTTGACGATCGTCCAAATGATAAAAATAAAATAAAAGTAAATACAAATCATCGGATATTTGACTGGAAAAGAACTTTACTTGAATATTCGAGGACTGTGGGATTAAAAAAATTAAATACAATAAATAAAATAAGGATGAATAAATAAATTAAATATTATATATAATATTATATTATTATATTATTAATATTAATATAATATATATATTATATTATATATATAACTTCCAACCATTTTTCTGATTTTATGTGTTCCATTAGATTTCGCCATCAGGATTTCCGCCAAATTGTTATATAGTGTTTGTGTCAATATTAATAAATCAATGCAAGGAATTACCAACATTGGCTAGAACATATAGGTGTAACTTATAAAGAGACAAATTTGGGAGCATAATGCAAATAGGAGTGGCCAAAGATGGCATAGCTAGGGGGTTAAATTCTAGAAACCATGTGATTCGAATTGGATCCATTAAAGACTGGAAAAGAACCATGACTATATCAGGTCGGGACGAATCCCTAAAAATTCCAAAAACAACGATCAAAGACACCCTGAACCAGTGGCAATGGCAGCTAGCATGGAACGATGAGGACCTCGGTCAAAACACGCTGACTGAGGCCCATGGAGATTGCGCAGGAGGTCAAAGTAGCCCTTGGGAGCCCCGGATCAGGAAAAGGAGTTGATTTTGATGCGCGATTAATCATGCATTGTTGGGCGAATAGGGTTGAAATGGAGGAGCCTTAAGCACTCAGTCACGTTGGGAGCCAGAGAACCACGGACGAAGAAACAAAAAGCACTAAAAGGACAAAGGCAGGACCCGCACTCTAGAAACTAGCAGTATTGATCGGGGCACCCTCAAACGGTAAACGGTTTTGGAGAAGAGCGGAGCGATCCCACTCAATGATCGACGCATGGCGGCAGAGGTGAGAGAAAACCGTCATTGATCACGTGCTATCGGTCGAGAAAGTCAACTGTGTGGGATGTGCATATGACGTTGGATCTGGAGGAGCCTAGATTGGACGGTTGAGATTGCGTCCGATGGAGGAAGTGGAATTGACAGGGAATTAAGCCGCATTCTAAAGGGATTTGGAATCCATTTGATCACCACGGTGGAGGAAGAACGCATCCACGACGTAACCAAAGAAACAAACTGGCGAGTAGGCTGGCGCTGTTAAGATGAGGACACGTGGCCACTCCCTGAGCGTTCATGCTGACGCCGAACAGGGAACTTCGAGCACAGCTACAGAAGGCAAATCGACAGAGGCGGAAGAGGAACTGAACAAGCATAGAAACGATTGGCTAAAAGCCATGAATAGAGACAGAATACACAATCAAGTTAGAGTGAGGTCCAAGAGACGAAGGAAAAGATCAGAATCCTAAGAGGAGGACAGAATACACAGAGAAGAAGGTAGTAAAGCAAGAGAAAAGAAGGAAGAAACAGAGGGCTGAGTTGACGCAGTGGCAGCATGGAGCACCATCGAGCTTGAGAGATTCAAGCCACCCCATAGAGGGATCTGTCCGGGCTGAGCACCACATTGGGCTCTTACCACTGTAGACTAGAAGGTCATAGAGCTGGTGGGAAGAAGAGACTATGTACTCTAGTGGCTTGGGGAATCCAAGAACCACCCTACCAAGCAAAACCTGCTTCAGGAGAACTCACATTGAGTCCCTATATTGTAATTATCTATTTAAAGACACAATAAAGCAAGGCCACCACTGAAATCTAGAGAGGAGATGTAGCCCTAGAGAATAGGGTGAAATCCTTATTAAAATTGCTTGTGTCTTTATGGTTGCTTATTGTATTTCTCTGTTGTATTTCCATTTAAATGTCTGTGTATCGGCAATCTGATCAATCTATTGCTTAAATAACACAGAACACACACCAGCACATGAGTCTGTAATACCTTTTGTTTAATAAAACTTCAACTGATGTCACTTATAGGGTGATTATCAGATCAAGTGGTAACAGAGCTCTAGGTTGTAAGGTTAGACAAGCTTGTGTTGGTTTAGCTATGAATGCTCACTAGATCAAAGCTCAAATTAGGAGAAGGAGAGTTGGTGGAAACTAATCCTGAAATTAGGAGGGTCTATTCTCAAAAGACAATGTTAGAGGAAGGTTCTATAGGGCCAGATCCTCAATTCATAGAAAGTTTCCTAGCTATAAAGTCCATGGTAGAGGAAATGTATAGGGACTTTAGAAAATATAAGGATGAAGATTCATCAGGCTTGAAGCAAGATAAGGAAAAAGATGAGTCTCATTCCCATGACCACTCAAAAGGAAAAGGGAAAGAAGAAAGCTTTCCTACACCTCCTAATAGCCCTGTGCATAATAAGAAAGCATATTTCATTAAACTAGATGTTAAATTTGATTTGCCTATATATGATGGAGAGCTAAATGCTGAAAAGTTGGAAAATTAGATTAGACAAATAGATGTGTATTGCAGGGTATAGAACATAGAATCGGACAATAGTAAGATTCAGCTGGTAAGCTTACGCCTAGGAGGCACTACCTTGGTTTGGTGGGAAGGCAGAACCCAAGCTGATATGAACAAGCATGGTAAGACCATCTCTTTCTGGAGTGAATTTGTTGTTGCAATCGAAAAGCAGTTCTATCCATTGGCCTACGTGCAACAAGCCATGATGAGTTGGCAAACTCTTCGGCAGTTGAAAGGGAAAAGTGTACAAGGGTATACTCAAGAGTTCAAAAAGAGAGCATTGATGTTGGGTATCTCATTAGACTCACCAAAAAATCTTTTAAAGTACATTGGTGGTCTACACAGCTACATGAGGCATACCATCCTCATGTTTAATCCCACTAGTATAGATGAGGTATCTGTACAAGCTACTCATCTAGAAGCTAGAGGAAATAATGGAAATCTAGAAGTTGGGGGACCATCCCAACCCACTGTAAGCACGAGAAAGGAGAAAAGAAAGCAGAAGTGGAAAGCAAGGAAGGCTAACACTGCACAGAAAAGCAAAGCTTCATGTACTCACTATAAAAAGGATGGGCATGATGATGAGCACTGTTGGATTCTGCATCTAGAGTTGAGACCTAAGAAGTCCGAGGGAAAGAAGAAGAAGACTGCTGTAGCTATTCAGAAAGATTTGGGGTCAGACTTGGGAGATGAAACAATCATTGCAGCCACAGGTATAAAAGGTAAGAATTCTGAAGCATCTACTAGTAATTATACTCAATCTGTTATTGATGAAGAACATGAGAGAAAAAGACATGAGCTTTTCCATATTCGAGTTGTTTCCAAAATTCAAAAGATTGATACTTTTTTCGATAGTGGCTCACAAGTAAATCTAATTTTTGAAGCAATTGTAAAGAAATTTGGATTAACAACTACACCTCATAAGAAACCATACCCATTAGGATGGTTGAATGAGAAAGCACACTTACAAGTGACTAGACAGTGCAAACTCAAGTTTTCTTTTGGGTTAGCATTTGTAGATGAGGTTGAGTTAGATGTAATTCCTTTGGATATATGTGGAATTGTTTTAGGAAGTCCTTACTTGTATGATAGAAAGGCTATTTTCTATAGAGCTAAGAATAAGTATCTACTTGTTAAAAGTGGAATCGAATACTTTGTAAGAGCTCATAAGCTCAAGAATAATTATACTCTCATAAACTTAGGATAGATGAAAAGAATGATAAATTCATGCAAACAATTCCTACTGATGGTTGTAAAGGAAAAGAAACCTGATAAAACCAATGTATTTGAGGGTTGTAATGCTGCTCAGCAAGCTGATATAGAAAAGATTGTTTCAGAATATGATGTTTTGTTCCAAGAACCTAAAGGTCTGCTACCCAAAAAGGGAATTGTACATGATATTGTTTTGTATCAAGATGTTCCATTGCCTAACATTGGGATGTACAGGTTGTCTAATTTAGAGAATGCTGAAATCAAGAGGCAAGTGTAGGAGTTGCTCAAGAAAGGGTTCACCAGGCCTAGCACATCACCATGTGGGTCACCAATTGTTTTGGTGAGAAAGAAAGATGGCTCGTGGAGAATGTGCATTGACTACTGAGCACTGAATAAGATAACAATAAAAAATCATTATCCCCTTCCTCGCATAGATGATCTTTTGGATCAACTGAAGGAAGCTTTTTATTTCACCAAACTGGATTTCAATAGTGGATACCATCAGGTTAGAGTTGCAGAGCAAGATGCATGGAAGACTGCTTTCAAAACAAAGCAGGGATTGTATGAATGGCTGGTTATGCCTTTTGGTTTGACCAATGCCCCTGCTACTTTCATGAGATTAATAAATGATGTACTCAGACCTTTTCTTGATGATTTTGTTATTGTATATTTGGATGACATTATGATTTTTAGTAAAACGTGGGAAGAACATTTAAGGCATGTTAAGAAGACATTAGATGTTTTGAAAAGAGAAAAACTTTATGTTAAACTCTCCAAATATGAATTTGGAGAAACCTCTCTAAATTATTTGGGTCACATAGTAGGGGGAGGTGAATTGAAAATAGATCCCTCTAAAGTGGCAGTCATTGTAAACTGGCCTAAACCCAAGTCTACTACAAAAGTGAGA
>APFE030132996.1:81719-141959 GCA_000404065.3 Pinus taeda
AGGTTGCAGACATGTTATATAGACCCATTATAAATGCATCTACCATACTTAAGCATAATTATGTGTTGCATGAAAGCTACATAGAACAATATGCTCAGGATATGGACTTTAAAGATGTATATGCAACTTTGAGTCAAGGCAAAAGAATAGAAGAATTGGACTATCACATGAAGGATTGACTCCTATATCATTATGGGAAACTCTGCATTCCACAAATTGAGAGAGTAAAGATAATTAGGGAAGCACACACTTCTTTGATATCAGGTCACTTTGGGGTAAGTAAAACAGCTGCACAACTGCAAAAGTTTTGCTATTCGCCGAGAATGAGTGAGACAGTTTGTAGATATGTAAAGGGATGTGCTATGTGTGCGAAAAGCAAGCCTAGCAACAGAAAACTAGGCTTGTACACTCCATTGTCAGTTCCTTCTCACCCTTGGGAAAGCATTTCGATGGATTTTGTTGGAGGACTGCCTAAATCTAGGAAAGGTCATGATTATCTATATGTTGTTGTGGATAGGTTCAGCAAAATGTGTATTTTGATACCTTGTAGTAAATAGATTACCGCTGAACAAACTGCAAAATTGTTCTTTGAACATGTATGGGTTCATTTTGGATTACCCACTTCTATTGTATCTGATCAAGACACCCAATTTGTGGGGAAGTTTTGGTCAAGTCTGTGGGAAATATTGGACACAAAATTAAAGAAAAGTACAACTTTTCATCCATAAACAGATGGCCAGACAGAAGTAGTTAACAGGACGGTGATCAAGTTACTGAGAGGATATTGCAGCAAACACCCTAAACTTTGGGATGAACACTTGTGTTATGTGCAACATGATTACAATAGAGCCAAATACTCTTCTACACAAAGATCTCCTTTTGAGACCTGTCTTGGTTTCATACCAAGGTCTCCTTTGGATTTTGTCTTTGGTAAAGATACCGTGGTTGATAGACATAGTGATGTGGACAAGGCAACTAGGTTCATTGAACATATCCAGGAGATCCACCAGGCAGTACAGGAACAACTGGAAAAGAGCCGGGCCAAGTACAAGGCTAGGCACGATAAGCATCGAATGGAGCATAGTTTTCAAGTTGGGGACCAAGTCTGGCTGTATATCAACAAGGACAGGATGCAAGGTGAAAGTAAACAGCTAAGACCTATCAGGTATGGACCCTTCAGGATACTTGAGAAGATTGGTGAAAATGCTTTTCGCCTTGATCTACCAGCTTACATGCACATCTACTCAGTCGTAAACACAGATTGCTTGAGGTTGTTTGAACCTTCAATGGTTGAGGACCTTGAAGAGCAGAGTCAATTACCTTCTGTTGATGACCTGCTACCTGAATATCTTAATGAATTACGGGAAGAAATAGTGTTGGACAGGAAGGTAAGGACAACATGCAGTGGACAAATGGAATACTTCAGGATTGGGCTCAAAGGTTCGAAGCCAAGCAGTGCGAAGTGGATTGAGGTTGGACAAGTGAGAAAACAATACACTCACTTAGTCGATGCTTGAAAACCAACTTTTGGTGGTCCAAAAGCTCTTTCAATGGGAAGGCTGTGATCCGAATTGGATCCATTAAAGACTGGCAAAGAACCATGACTGTATTAGGTCAGGACGAATCTCTAAAAGTTCCAAAAACAACGATAAAAAACACCCTGAACCATTGGCAATGGTAGCCAACGTGGAACAACGAGGACCTCGGTTAAAGCATACTGATCGAGGCCCATGGAGACTACGCAAGAGGTCAAAGTAGCCCCTGGGAGCCCTAGATCAGGAAAAGGAGGTGATTTTTGATACGTGATTAGCACCTAATTGCGCATCTCTAGGCGAACAAGGCCGAAATGGAGTAGCCTTAAGCACTCGGTCACGTTGGGAGTCGGAGAACCGCGGGCGGAGAAACAAAAAGCACTAAAAGGAAAAAGGCAAGACCCGCACTTTGAAAACCGACGGTATTGATCGGGGTGCCCTCAAACAGTAAATGGTTTTGGAGAAGAGTGGAGCGATCCCACTCAACAATCGACGCATGGTGGAGGAGGTGAGATAAAACCGCCCTTGATTGCGTGGTATCAATTGAGCAAGTCAACCACGTGGGATGTGCATATGATGTTGGTTATGGAGGAGTCCAGATCGGATGGCTGAGATTGCGCTCAATGGAGGAAGCATAATTGATAGGGAATTAAGCCACGTTCTAAATGGATTTCGAATCCATTTGACCACCATGGTGGAGGAAGAACGCATTCACGATGTAACCAAAGAAACAAACCGACGAGCAGGCTGGCATTGTTCAGATGAGGACACATGGCCACTCCCTAAGAATTCATGCTGACGCCGAACAAGGAACTCCAAGCATAGCTGCAGAAGGCAAATCGACAGAGGCGGAAGATGAACGGAATAAGCATAGAAACGACTGGCTAAAAGTCATGAATAGAGACAGAATACATAGTCAAGTTGGAGTGTGGTCCAAGAGACGAAGGAAAAGATCAGAATCCTGAGAGGAGGATGAAATACACAGAGAAGAAGGCAGTAAAGCAAGAGAAATGTAGGAAGAGACATAGGGTCGAGCTGACGCAGCGACAACATCGAGCACCACCGAGCTTGAGAGATTCAAGGCACCCCATAGAGGGATCTGTCCAGGCTGAGCACCACATTCAGCTCTTACCACTGTAAACCAGAAGGTCATAGAGCTGGTGGGAAGAAGAGGCTGTGTACTCCAGTGGCTTGGGGAATCCAAGAACCACCCTACCAAACAAAACCTGCTTCAGGAGAACTCACATCGAGTCCCTGTATTGTAATTCTTTGTTTAAAGACATAATAAAACAAGGCCACCATTGAATGCTGGACCGGAGACGTAGCCCTGGATAATAGGGCGAACTCCTTATTAAAATTTCTTATGTCTTTATGGTTGCTTATTGTATTTCTCTGTTGTCTTTCCCTTTAAATGTCTGTGTATTGGCAATCTGATCGATCCATTGCTTAAATAACACAGAACACACACCAACACATGAGTTTGTAATACCTTTTGTTTAATAAAACTTCAATTGATGTCACTCATAGGTGATTATTAGATCACCATGGTTGAAAGGAAAGCCTAGATCGGCCCAAAACCATGATCCAAGATCAACGACCCTTTGATGATCCTCCAAATTTTTAAAATATACTAAGAAAACTTTTGAGTAGAAGAACCATATCTGTATTTGGGGACCATGTTTGTTGTAGAAAGCTCCAAAGCATAGATGTTGAAAACAAAAAATCTATTGAATCAAAAAATAATAATATGCTTCATATAGTTAACACTAAGGAAGTTAGGTTTATCATTTTCCACTATAATAGATTTGATATTTTTTACCTAATCCAAAATGAAGGCTAGCCTTGAGATTTCTTTGGGAGACTGATGCAAGATCCTTGGTTTTTGGGCTTCTTTAAAATATCTCGCCTGAGAGGAAGAGGTGACAACCCACTCCTTTAGCTCCACCTCTCAATCTTGAAACTAGAAGCATTGATGCATCCTTGATTACATCATGATCATTGAGTATATTATGGTCCTGGAAATGTTGGTCGTCACAAAGGAGATGCATAAAAGAAAAGGGGACTCCAATCTATTCTTGAAGCTTGACATAAGGAAAGAAACTAGATCGTTGACTTGCACTTGCAAAAAGAAAGTTCCCCTTGAGAGGGCCCTCACAAATACTAAGAAGGTTAGTAAATTTGAACCACTACCCTCAACTTGGGGGAGGGAGGAACCTAATTCTAAAAAAAATCCAAAACTATCTTCTGCTCATGAGAATTGAATGGAGAGTGGGTCTACACCAGATTGTTTGAGAGAGGGCCTTTGTCCATAAGGTAGTGACAACACTAGTGATAGAGGATGACTCAAAATTCATGACAAAAGAGAAAAGGGTGGCCTTAGTGGCGATGATAGAATTAATGATAGAGATTGACTTGACAGTAGTTATAGGAGGACTAGGGTTCACTACAGCAGTAAAACCTGCAAAAAATATATCCACAAATGACTCTAGATTGGCCATTGTAGCGATCACCTTAAGTATTTAATTTTTTTTTATAAAATGAAACTAAAATTTGAATTTAAAAAAATAAAATATAAATATTAAAAAAAAGTTAAAAAAAACTATAATTAAATTTAAAAAATATATTTCGAATAAATAAATAAAAACAAAATAAAATCTACTTGAAAAAAAATGAAGTTTAACTTGGCAACCACCACACAGTCCAAGATCGGTTGTTTTCAAACAATTTTCAGGAGGGTCGCATGGATAGAGGGGGCATGCTGAATTTTCCCTCCTCTCATTGTGGCACCTGATATCCACTACATAGTTTTGAGCTCGGGTTGTGCGACAACTGTCATGTTGGTCATGTGGGTAGAGGGGCGATGTTGAAATCGCTGCCAGCTCATAGTCTTTTGTTTATATATCTATTATATATATATATATTATATAGGAACATAATTAAATTTTGTGGATGTTAACCAAATTTAGTAAGGGTAGCCTCTTGACTTAGAAGCATAAGAAAAAATCAGAAAAAAAAAATAAAAAAAAATTACATAAAGCTCCGAAGTTAAGAGTGGTAGTAATCACATAACTTCTCTCTTTTTCCTTTTTTGTTTTGAACCCTCTACCACCCCCATGAGGTGGGGCCAACTTGAACCATTTCTAGTTTGCTTCCGGTTATCATTAGTGGGAGTTCCTTGTTTGAACATGAAATTTTTGAAACACAAATTTTCTTTGTATCCATCGTCTCGTCATCTTTACGTGCTACTTTTTTCTGTTGTTTTGGTTCATGCTTTTGATTTTGTAGCATTTTACTGGTGGGTTGCATTTCCATTCTGGACTTGAGCATCCCCTTCTTATTTTGGAGTGTTCTTTATGATTTCTTCTTCTTCTTCCTCTATGAGATAGGGGTCAAAATTCTGCCATCCTTTTGTTTTACGAGCCCGCCCCTTTTTCTTTTTTGGGTTCTTTTTTGCTTGAGGGAATGTGCTTTGCAAGAAACAAAGAAAGTTTGAGGTCTAAAATGGGACTCGTAAGGAATATTATAAAATAGTAGTGGAAATAATAAAATAAGATTATATTTCCTCATCAATTTTTGGAGGGAAAAAATAAAAAACTACTTTTTCAACACGTCTTTTCAACTTATCTCCCTATGATTTTGCTCACATTTCGAGCGGGAACACTCATTGGATGCATAATTTAATTTTGCATCCAAGTGTACCAATTTTTCATACTTTCAATAGAACCTACCACATGAACAATGTGGAATACATGAAAAAATGTGGTTACAATCACATTTTTCATGTATTTCACGGTCCATCGAAAGTATGCAAGATGGGTACTCCTTGGATGCAAAATTAAATTCTACATCCAACAAGTTCTCCTACTTGAAATTTGGGTAAAATTGTAGTGATATAAATTGAAAATACGAATTGAAAATTTATTCTTTTTTATTCTTTTTATCTTTTTACCTTTTTACTTCAAAAATGGTGAATCACCCCCCATGGTTGAAATCATCATATTGAATCCTATTGTTTCTTATAAAGTTGATTTTTATTTTACATTTTTTTTTAGGCCCATTTTTTCCCTCAAAATTTCTCTAATGTGTCTTGTTTGGTAATAAGATCGACATCAGAGTGCCATACTTTTATAATCCAAAAGTTGAGTCTATTGAATTTTTTTATGTTTTAGCTGAACGTAGTCTGGTAGACCTTCACTTAGGTAAATTTATACACATATTCTAATGAAGGTAATTATCAGTTTATTTTTTCTGTCACAATCCATTTTTTCAATGACCCCAGAGTGTTCCCAATTTCCTTAAGATCCTTGTGATGCCAGAAGAGAAGTGGAAAATTGATAGCCTCACACATATTGGAATTATTTAGACCACCATTATTGTGGCATCAAAATATGGAAACCAAGGGGTAATGAAGAGCCCTATATTTCCCCAAAACCAAGGCCCTTCTTTCAAAACTCTCTTCACATCTTTTTGTGTATCAAACTAGACAATGAAGAACCCTTTTGATCAAAGGTATATGCTACATTTTTTCATCCATGTTGTGAAAAACCACTCATGCAAAACATCAGATATGGGACAAAAACCATTTAATCTGTAGATCAATGCCCTAGATTAAAGAGAAAAAAAAAATTTATTTACCTATGTTAGGTTTACCTCCATGGAAGGGGCTTGTTCTTGTTATTTAATAATCTAAGGTCCATAATTGTGTTATGGTAGATCAATTGGATTAGAGCCTTTCCCTCATGTGACATCCTTGTAGGAAACAAAGTCTCCTGGGTTTCTGGCTCTCGAAGCACACCCTCGCAACCTCAGATTGAGAACGATGATGGAGTTTCTTGAGATGTTGTAATTCTGCAACTAAAAATGATCTCGTAGTTGCTTCCCTTCCTCAAGGAGACACTGTGTATATATAGGATATCCCAACAAATTGCTTATCTATTTTTTAAGTTGCATCACATGATCTAGACCCAAAATCCAAAAAAGGGAGGATTTCACATTAAGTGTTTTAATGAAAAGCTAAAAGTCCTCCTTTTATTTTAATTATTCACACCTTCTCCTAGCCTAGATTGATTAGTAAAAATAATTTTTTATTATAAATCTGCGTTTAATAACGCTATATCTAGCCTTACTTCCTATGAAGACCAAAGAAAAGTACCAATACCGACTAGATTTGCATGGGATTTGAGACATAGATCGTGTTCATAGTCTCGTCCATTGATCGCGTGGGATCTCACCCACCGAAATACTACATGTAGTTCATGGTTAAACTCGACAATCTCATGGAAGCTCCCTTGTATCGGCACTGCACCGTCAATAGGACCTTGGAGATATCACTCGGGAAAAGCTACCATTACTACATTATAGTGGGCAATAGTGGTATCCATTTGCAGAAAGGCCACTAACTACTGATCAATTATTACATGATAATAATGCCAATAAAAAAATCCAATACTAGGGGTTCCCAAGATGACATGGGTGCCAGGACTACTTCAACATTCATCAATTGCCTTATTCTGCACTCTTGGATAGACCACACTATTTCCATCCACATTGGACCAAAATACATAATCACTATTTGTGCTAGAAACCCTAGCATCCCAAAATAGCTCCATTCAATTTTTTGATGTGTTTATTTAATATTTATTTTTTTGTTATCTATCTATCTATCTATCTATCTATCTATATATATATATATATATGGTAAATGGATAATGTCATTAATTAGAAAAGTCACATATATCTTGGATTTCCAAAAGAGGACTAAAGCCTAGGAGATTCTTGAGACTAACAAGTTGCCTAATAATAATAGATAATAGAAAATTGACTACGAAAATAATGACTATTTAATAATTATTTCAATTTCACACCATTCTTAATTATTGTGAAATAATTAATAAATCATTTTATCTGTTAATTATTTCTAAATAAAGATATTTAACCATTTTAAATGTCTTTTACCTCTCCAAGAAATATAATAAAGTATTCCAAGAGATTAGATCTTGATTTGGTTAATATTATTTTATTATTCTCCATTTTCAAGATTAACTCAATACTTTGTTATAAATAGGAGGGTTTTTCATTCATTCTTCACCATGATCATAATCATCGTCACCATTATCATCTTTTTTCTTTTGAGCTCCCATTGGAGTCCTTCACTTTTTTTCTGGGTTTTTTCACATATTGAGAGAGAATATCATTTTCTAAAGCATCAAGGACATCAAAGGACACATCACACAGAGAGGGACTTACAAACCCATTTATAGATATCCTTCACTAGGTGTTTTTAATAAAAGATTTATTCATTTAAAGTCTTTCCATTAGGTTTATTGCATTGGATATTTTTACTGTTGCTTTCTATTCTGGATCGTCTATACTTATGTTGTAGGTTTTATATTTTGATTGTAGATCTAAATGAAAAGCAGCGATCAACTTGTTGTTCGGGTCACTTGTCACCTAGTGAATTAAGTGAAGTGTTTTGTGTACACCTTCTGAGAAATTTCACACTAACAATGTATATAACCATAATTCTTATAAAAACCATTAACCAACATACTTGCATGCCCAACATACAAACCTATATGACAATCTGCTCTTATCCTGAGTTCCAGTGTTGCAGACTCGCTCTAATGATATACATCTCTTGCTCCATCTCGAACAACATATAAGCCTCATAACATACTGACAAAATCATGATGACACAAACTACATAATGATCACCACAATGCATGTCTAACCTACTATGCATGCATAACCATATACATTTAGCCCATCCAGTCCAAGTGTTGGAACCTGTAAGCTTTGATACCACCTCGTGCTATCAAATATCACCCAAAGAGAACGAAACCCACTCTGATACAACCCGGTAACCACCCCCTCCCACATTTACCCAATTCACAAGCCTTCCAAGTTAAAAATCAGACAAATATTTACTATTACATGACCAGAACTCCAAGCTTTAATAATGAAAGTGGGGACGACAAATGAAAACTCAAAGAAATTCATCAAGGCTTACAAGACATTTAGGGGCCTAAGAACCACCCCAAGTGACCAAACCCTAAGTTAGGGATGATTTTATCTGACTTAACAACCCAACTGCATGCACAAGCCTACGAGGTTTCGGTTATAGGCCTCTAGCCACATGCATGATACTGCTTCCATGTAGTTATATCCTAAAATTTCTATTTCATAGGGTGTGGTCCCGAGATTTGAGCCACAATTCCAGGCCAGCCTATAGAACACTATCGAGAACTATCTGAGACCTTCTAGAATCATTATTGACATGAGGACAAAGCTAAAAATTCAAATTTAAATCAAGAACTTGACCTAGACTACCTATAACACATTAGACATTTCGTCAAACACATGGAAAACATGTAAGCTACATGTCATGAATGCATATTTGATCATAAAAGTATGAAATTCATCTGAGAATCATCAAGAAGGTTATATTCCCTCTCCACATAGCTGCAAAAAAACTTATTAGTCCATACATTCATCATTCAACCAACAATTAAACGATTCATGACAAGAGCCTGAGATAATACATATCATATAACCAACATAGGAACCATGGACACTAAACCATAATATCACCAATATAATACCATAAATGCTCAAAGATAACAATAAGGAAATGTCTCATATTAACAGAGGAAAATACCAACCAACTTAGGGACTTCCATGTACCACTCAACCGCGGATTAGGCTAAACCAAATCTCTCTTTCATCCAATCACCCCCGCACCATATTCCAAGCATGAGTGTGGGATCTCATGGAATAAAACAAGACAAAACAAAACTAGGGCTTCTAGAGGCCAAACCACCTCAACACTCAACCACAATGATTCCACCTCATGGTTGGACATCACCAAAACCAACTTGATCGGTCTCTACCCAAGTTTTCCATGGATCCAAGAACTAGTAACTCAACCCACAACCTTCCAGGGCTTGAGAGTGTGTCCAACCTGGCTCTAACTCAACCCACTAAGGTATCTAGAGCATTTTTCCCCACTTAGGCTCCCAAACTAGTAACTCAACTGAATTTGTTCCATGGCTTCCAGAGTGTTTGTTCCAACCTACAACCATAAGGAATTACGAGCACCAAAAAAAAAAAAAGAATAAAAAAAAATCAAGGGGAAAACCCACAACATTATGACTATCCAAAAAGTCAAAAGGCAAGGCTAAAACCATTGTCAATCCAGGCAATATCCATGCCAATAGAAATCCATAACCAAATAATCACATGCATATACCATGCATCCATATATCAACAAGGAAATCACACATGCAACATGTTACCTGCAAATAAATCCAGTTGTAGTTGTTGATCCACTTGTTCCCTTGCAATTTTTTGCTTTCCTTTGTCTTCTTTCTCCAAATATAATGTATGCCAAAGTGCTCCAAGAATTCTCCAATAATTCTCTAAGTGTGCAAGAGTATGAGATATCGATAGAATGAAAGGAGAGCTCCAAAAATAAAGGAGAGGCCTCTATTTTATTCATTTTTCTCTATTTCCTCTAATTTCCCTTGCACGGAAATTTATGTATCTTCACCTTCCTTTTCTCTTATTTTCCTTTATTTTCATAAATAAATGCCAACGATTTCCACTTTTCCTTTGCCAATGCCTTTGGAAATTTCCTTAGCCATAAATAAACCAAAAGTGACACCCACTAGGATGTTTTGTTGACTATTCAACTTGTAATATATGTCCATGACCTTGGTTATATATAGTATATATATATATATATATATATATATATATATATATATATAATATTATAATATATATATATAGATAGATAGATAATAGATATATATATATATATAATATATATATATATATATATATCTATATATATATATATATTATATATAATATATTATATATTATATTAAATATATATATATATATATTATATATTATATATTACATGGAAAATCAACTAGGGGTTATTACAACATCCTTTGTTTTCTCCAAAAGTTACTCTTAGATAATAAATATTTGAACTTCAATCATTGTGACATATCTGAGAATGTTAGTGCACAATCCTCCATTGGTTTGAATTACATTGAAAACAAAGATATGCTACAGGTCCAAATCATGTCTGAATTATTATCTATAGGTTTTCTCTTTGTCTAGTTTGTGGTCTCTCAAAGATCCATAAAGGAGTTCCTTCACAGGTCCATAAAAGGTGTCATCATAGGGCCAAGAATATTGCCATGGGTCTCATAGAGGGTTGAAAATGCAGGTTTTTCTAGCCTTAGAGATGAGCACGAGATCTGAGATAACTAAATTCTCCACAAAGAATTGCCACAGAATACTGACAAAAAAACCAACCAAAAGTATTTATGAGAGATAGATCAACCATAGATCCAAGCAGGTCTAAATTCTTCCATGGATCCACCAATTTGTTGTCCAAACAACAATCCACTAAATCATTGTCCAGATCATTGTCATGAATTCTATTCCATGCTTCTTGTTCTTTGATCTGAATTCCTTATATTTCTTGATTGAATTGGTGATAAAATGGGGTATTTAGACCTTTTATTTATAGTTGCTTGAGCCTATTGAAGGGACATGATGGTTGGTTAAGGAGGGTAGACTCTTAGACCAACTTTTGCAACTTGTGTTAAATATTTGTTTTATTTTTTTTAGAAACAACTAACTTTACAAGTCGTTTTTTCATTTATATTTTCTTCATTATCTTTATTTACTTTCTTTATTATGATCCCTTGTCATCCAAAGAAACCTTTACGAGAGACTATGATAGATTTCACCCATTCTTGCTTTGAATTCCTTCTTAATAATCTAAGAATAGATAGGGTCTCCAAATCTATTCAATTATATCAATAAAACTTCCAACATATCATGTGGGAGAACCTTCCATACTTGCTCTCTTTTGCATATGCCACAAAGTGGCATCTTTTCTTCAACAAATGTAAAAGCCTCATGTAGATTAGTTTGCTTGCCGCAATGAGAACCAAAATTTCTTAGTAGTTTATTTCCTTAAATTACAAGACCTTTGCTTCAATTCTTGTTTTGAATGCCACCATTGTCCAATCACAACACTTTATATGTCTTCATTTAGTTTGATCTCTATGGTAACCCTATTTTTCATTATGATCATGTCATTAGTTTGTGAGTATCATTAGAGGAAATTTCAGCCTAAAAGTGCCCATGAAACTTTCATGTCATAATAAGTGAACCAATCAAAATTGTTTAAATTTAAAAAGAGGCACATGTAAATATTTTGGAAGGAAAAGAATAAAACTACCTTTTAAAATTATATTTTTGGCTTATCTCCTTATAGGTTTACTCAAATTTCAAGTGTAGACACTCGTTGGATGCATACTTAAATTCCACATCCAACAAGTACCCATTATGCATACTTTTGAGAAGACCCACATTGATAACAAAAAAAAAAGGTTAAATATACATTGAAAAATTATTCTCAAAAGCATGAATAATGGGTCTTCATTGGATGTGGAATTTAGTTCCGCATCCAATGAGTGTCTACACTTGAAATTTGAGCAAAACCTATAAGGAGATAAGTCAAAAATACAATTTTTCTTCTTTTCCCTTAAAAATGCATAACGCTTATTTGATTATTTTAACTATTATTCTATTATTTTTCCTTAGGAGATCACTTTTAGGTTGAAATTTCCTCTAATACATGTTTAGGGATTCTTCCATGCAATTCTTATAGGTAGAGATTTGTTTTTAGGCTAGCAATGACAATAATGACATCTCAACACAAGAAGTAGGCAAATACAATAAAGGAGAAATTAGAGCTCAAAGGATTCTCTTTGAATCCATTAAGGATCATCTCATTTCTTTTGTTTCAGATTTAACTACATCTAAGGAAATCTATGATAAATTGGTCAAATTGTACTCCATTAACACAATAAGCCAAAATGTCTCTCTAGGCAATCAATTCTATGGAACAAGAATGTTAAAATAATAATAAATAACTTCATACTATATGATAATATCATAATTAAATATTAACTTTGAGGACTTTGAGAAGTCATATCTGACTTTGAGTCAATCATTTCTATAACTAATGCTCTACCTCCAGCTTGGGATGGTTTTGCAGGAGGTATCTATGCAAGAAAGGACACTCGAACTTTTGAAGAACTATGGGATATATGTGTTTTGGAAGAAACAAGGTTTAAGGCTAAAGTTGACCCTAAACTGAATAATTAGAACTCTCAATCTTTTCCAACTATATCAAACAAGACATTTTGAAAGTTTGGACGTCAAAACAAAAAGGTGGCAACAAGTATTTTAAAACAAGGATATGTCCAAATTTTAATGTTTTAAATATGGACACATCAATAGGAATTGTCCCAAGAATTCTAAAAACAATAATAGAAATAAGAGGAAAGATAAAAATGAACCATTAATAGTTGAAGATGAATAAACTCCAAAGAAACCTATTGACGATGTTGGAAATATGTCAACCAAGGGGGTCTCCCCGATTCGAAGTCCCAATTAGACCTCACACCATTTGGAGTAGGAGCCCCATCCAGAGTATAGACCTAACTACCATGTATCCTTGTAGATTTCCCTTGGATACAAATTTCAACACAAGAGAGTAATACACAAGTATTTTCAGATTAGCAAGTGATTATTCGTTGTGAAATGTTCAACTGTGAAAAGTATCAAGGTACTTTTACCAAAAGGAGGAGAAAAGTGGGCCCTTTAAAGACAAGTAGTAGTACTAATATAGAAAAGGAACACAAGCATATACATATGAATGAATCATTGATCAACTAGCAAAATATTTCACACAGAAACAATGATTGTTAAAGCAAAGACAACACACCTTCAACAAGATAAGTACCAAAGCCACTAAAATAATTCAATTTCCTTAGTACAGATGGAAACAAAATACATCACAAAAATTCAAAGAATGATCTTACAATATTCACAACATATGCATGAAAGTGTGTTGGCTCAATTGGCTTCTAAATTAAGTCAAAGTTACAAGATACATTAAGATTGTGAACACTGTTAGGATTCCAAGAAACTCTCCTAGGTTGTAGCTCGAAGATGCCTGGTAACATATAAATTCAACTTGTTGTTGCAAATGGATGAATGGAAGGAATGATGCTTATCCAAGCCAGATAACCACTTCTAATTTGTTTCACTCTAGACATGCATGAACACCCTCAGACTACAACGCTTTAGACCACCAACTACTCATAGTTTAAGATTAGGCAAATATGGAGAATACTGACCACAAGAGCAGATGCAAAAGACCATGTGATGGTCGGCTACAACCAATAAAGAAGTCTACAAATCTAATCTACCAATGCACAGATAGGATGACAGCTCTCTGGCACCAGATGAAGAGAAACCTGAATAACTCATTCAATGATACATACAAGACTTTAACACAAAGATAGGATGACAGCTACTCTAATGCTAAACATCAAGAGTTCAAGAATACAACATATCAGGCACAACTTGGAAGAGAAGATAAATGGAAAGTGAGTAATTAACAACAAAAGAAGCTTGTATTAGCTGAAAATGAAGACGAGACACTACAAGTGTCAAAATAGTTACAGTCTTCAAAAGTTGTACCTTACATCAAAACATCAACCATCAACCCTGATTACATCTTGTTTTTGGGTATATATAGAGTTTCATTACAAAGGCACTTGGCCGTTTTAGGTATGGAGGGGTCATAATTGACCACCAACTGCATTTAACTGCCTGATGGAGTCTCTGAGTGTGTTTTCTTGCTTTAGTGGATGAATCTGATCTTTTTCAGGTGTTCTATGGTCCTCTCAGGTAGCAGGAGTGTTCGTATCCATGAAGTTCCATAACTACTAAATGCAGTTACATGCTCGTGCTCTATCCTTTTTCTCTTCGGCCATACTATCTGTTAAATGTGGTTGTTGAGGAGCAACTGTGACTGGTACTGGTAGGCCGGTCACCTTCGTCCTTTGAGCACACAGAGTGGTCAAGGGGCATGGACTGCCTAGCGAATAGACAGGTTGGATGAAGGAGAAGTATCGATTGTCGGATCGAGAGAATAGATAGCAGAGATGAACCGGTGGGGATATCGAAAAAGTCGGAGTGGGATGAACGTAGGCTCTTGGATCTCAGCCGGACAGATCCAACAGTGATCAGGCAGATAAGGCCTATGGCGGTTATCGAGTGGGGGCAGAGGTTTAAGCAGTAAGCGGTATTGATCGCACCACCTGTGGTCGCCAGGCGGTAAAAGGACAAAGGCGATTGATTCCACTTGGCACATGACACGTAGCGGCAGAGGAGAGAGGAAAACCACTCTCCATCATGCGCTAACATTCCATCACTTTGTGGATGCAAGGAGAGCGAAGGTCATCTAATTGTGGCGGAGATGATCGGATGGTGGGGATTTAATCACATGGGTCTCTTTGTCGGGCACGACGAGAGCCGTTGGATCGGCGTGCAACAATCGATGATCATAATTAAAGGCGATGATTCTATAAGGCGCGAAGACACATGGCTAAGGTTTTATGGGGTTTTGGGCTTTAATGCTCGGGGCTTGTAACAAGAGGGGTTTTGTTGGTGTTTTAGAAGAAACAATAGAGGAAATGGAGATGAAGGGAGAATGGGTGGGGCAAAGGAAAAGGAAAGAATGACCATTATGAGCTCATTTGAAGCATAACTGAACTAACCAAGCTCATTTTTGATCCTCCAAT
Organism: Pinus taeda; assembly: GCA_000404065.3. Classification (NCBI taxonomy): domain Eukaryota; kingdom Viridiplantae; phylum Streptophyta; class Pinopsida; order Pinales; family Pinaceae; genus Pinus; species Pinus taeda. The sequence continues at coordinate 96,943 of APFE030132996.1, forward strand.
ATCAAAGATATGTAGCAGAGTTAACATTGGCTCCTTCTGGGGATGAGATCCTCCTTGTGAGGTCTCAAGAACTACAGACCATGGCCTTTCCTGTGAAAACCAAATTAGAAAAATTTCCTAGTGTTCCATTAGGCATGGAGTCTAATTGAGACTACACTAAAACTGACAAAACAACGTATTTACAACTTTAAGACCTGAAGACCTTTTACAACATAAATTTTCAAAAACCCTCCATTGACTGGGCCATTAAAAATTGTCTCTCCTTCCATACTTTGCAGCATGAAAGTATTGTTCCCTTGGATCTGAGTGACGACAAAAGGCCCCGTCCATAGAGCATCAACCTTACCATGGTTGCCTTTCTTCTCTTTCAGTGCATCCCACTTAAGAACCAAGTCTCCAACCTGAAAATTGTCTACTTTTGCCTTTTTGTCAAAAGCTTCCTTAATTCTCTTTTGATTTGTTGTAGACTTCTCAATCAGCTGATCCCAGATTTGATGCACTTCTGCCAAATCACATATCCTTTTTGCCATGTCCTCTTCCTCATTCTGTTCTTCTTGCAAGAACTTTGCCACAGGGAGGGTTAACTAAATTGGGAATACATCCTTAGTGCCATATACTAGCTTGAACGAGAATTCCCTGTGGATTTCTTGGTGGTCACTCTATTATCCCACAGCACATACTTGAGCTTAGAGTCTCAATTCTTTTTGTTGTCTTCCAATAGCTTTTTAATTATCCTTATCAGGCTCTTGTTGGAAGATTCTGCTAGACCATTGCCCTGAGGGTAGTATGAGGTGGAATGAACTAGCTTAATGCCCATTGAGTTGCACATGTCCACCAACTCTTTTGCCATGAAGGCTACTGCTTTGTCAGTAACTAATTTGTGTGGACAGCCAAACCTGGTGAAAATATTCTCTATCAAGAACCTCATGACCACATGGTGATCAACCTTTCTGGTAGGGATGGCCTCAATCCATTTAGTGAAGTAATCAGTGGCTACTAAGATTGTTGTAGACATTTTTTGGCACTTCAACCCCAATCATAAATGTCCATAAACTGAGGGCTCCTAAGTCCCTAAAAGTGTTGCTTCACTACCTAAAGGAACAAGGTCAGCTGATTACATCATCTCCCAGAAGTTCTCCACTAAAAACTGCTCATAAATGGTCAAAATTGGACCATACTGAAAACCCAGTGTAGAGGGTGCGATGCATATCACCTTCCTAGTGTATAGGGTGTGATGCATTCTGAATGGCTACTCTATAGGGTGCGATGGTCGGAATGGACAAATGGTAGGGACAAAATGCGAGGTGGAAGATCATGGAATCTTCCATAAGCTTCCCCTCTGACACTTGCTTCTCTGTTTTCGACCAGGGATGAGTAAGAGATCATCATTCTCCAAGTGGAAGTAGGAACTATCAGAGAGAGGACACTAATCAAGACCCTAGAAGATGACTCACCTCCCTACAATCATCTATATATGGATCCCTCATCACAGAGATCCAGAGGCTGGAATCTTGTATCTTGTAGAGAAGTGTTGTTGGTTTTCTGTTGTATATTCGTAGTGTTGGGCGATTTAAGCTTTACTTGAGGTGAAGAAGGGCTTTCTAGCTGGAGGATGATGCTGGGTCAGAACATATGGTTGTAATCCTCTTGCTGCTTTTCATATTAATAAAGCTATTCAAGTTTTCCTCCATATTCTTGTATGTTTACTTATATATGCATTTGTATGGTTAACACACATCTGGTCCTATGTTATTTATGAATATAGATCTTTGTTCTTTGATAGTAGTAAGTTGTTGTGATTCCATAGGTGCTCTTTGAAGCTAGGAAGATGAAGAAGAAGTGGTGAAGCTTTATCAGGAAGGAGAGGAATCAAACAAGGAAATCAAGCGCAAGACTAAGGTTGGTCTCCTTGGTTCCACTCTTATCTATTTTCATAAAGGAAAATGAAAGTAGATTTTACTTGTTTGTTTCTAAGATAGCTACCAGTCTTAGTGGGAATAGCAGCATCCGAGTGGACACTATTCCCGATAACAAAGATCCATTTGTGCTGGCCACTAGAATGTGGATTGATTTCCCCTATGAAATCCAAGCCCCAATGTTGGAAAGGACCACTGGCATGAATAGGCTTCAAAGGCAAAGACCTCGACTGTTACTTTCCCTCAAATCTTTGGCACCTGTCACAAGATTTAACAAATGAAAAGACGTTAGAAAATAAGGTGGGCCAATAGTACCCCACTCTAAGGATCTTATGGGTTGTAGTTTTCCAATAGTCATGCCCTCCACATATGCTGGAATGAAACTTCTGCATAACCTCCATGGATTGTTCTTTGTCTAGACACCTCAAAATAATCCCAGAGGGATCCTTCCAGTAGAGCAGGTTTTCATGAATACAATATTTGGCTACCCTGAGCTTGATAGTTCTGGCTTAGCTTGAGCTAAGCCCTGGAGGAACTTCTAGCTTCAACAAGAATTGAGTTGTTGTAGAATACCATTCACAAGAAAATAAATTTTCTGCCAATGACTGGTTTTTCCCTAGTTCAACTGTTTCTCCTTCTGTCTGACCATCCTTTGAATTCATGCTTATCAAATTCATGTCCAGCGTTCTACAATTTTCTTCAGCCATTAATCTAGCAAGGCCTTGGCCTCTGACAAGCTTGGTGGGCTTCAATTCTATGTTGAATTCAATAAGCTTTGCAATCCATTTAGCCCTACTTCCATCAGCATTTGGCTGTGTTAGGACATATTTTACAGAAGCAGAGGGCGCATATGCAATTACCTTGGAATGCAAAATGTAAATTTTGAAAGCTTTCAAAGATTTGATAAGAGCATATGCCTGTTTTTCAATGATATCATACCTTAGCTCAACATCCCTTAAGGTTTTGCTGAAAAATGCTGTTGGATGCTTTGAACCTTCCTCATCTGCTTGCAATAAAACTGCTGCAAGGGTGTCATTAGAGGAAAACGAAAATATATGGAACTCCTTGTCATAGTTTGGGCTGATTAAAGTAGGAGCTTCCATAATAGCTCTCTTGATGGATTCAAAAGATGTTCTTGTTGCATTCGTCCATTTGATTTCTGACAAATTTTTCAACATGGAGGTGATGTGTTTTACAAGTTCTGCAAAATTTGGGATAAACATCCTTGCAAAATTTATCTTGCCCAGAAAGGATTGGATGTCCTTTTTTGATCTCTGGACAGACAAGGTCTGTATTTCTCTCACTCTTTTTGGGTCAATCTTGAAACCTACAACATAAACAATGTGCCCTAACAATTTGCTTCTTCTAAAGAAAATTGTGACTTTTTAGGATTGACTGAAATCCCAAACTTTCTGTGCTTCAGAAACACTTTCTTCAAATGTTGCAAATGGTCTTGATGGCTGTTGGAGTATACTGTTATATCATCTAGGTAGATAAGGACAAACTTATCCTTCTCTCATACAAATGCTATATCCATAGCTCTCTGAAAGGTAGCTCCAACGCTTATCATCCCAAAAGGCATCTTGGAATACATAAAAGTGCCCCAAGTAGTGGTGAATGCAGTCTTCTCTTGGTCATCTGGATGTACAGCAACTTGGTTATACCTTGAAAATCCATCCAAGAAAGACATCACTTTGGCTCCTGAGACTTTCTGCAACAAATGCTCCATCTTGGGTAGTCGATAATTATCTTTCTTAGAGCATTTGTTTAAGTTTCTGAAATCAATGCAGAGCTTGATTTCTCCAGTTTTGTCCCTCACAGCTACCAAGTTGGCTACCCACTTTGAATATCTCATGGGGACTATGATTTTGACAGCCAATAATTTCTTGATCTCCTTTTCAATCAGAGGGAGGAGCAAAGGATGTATTGGTGTTAGTTTCTGCTTAAAAGAGATGGTGTCTTTCTCTAAAGGAATTTTATGCTGGATGATCTTTTTGTCATATGTTTTCAGGTCACTATATTCCCAGGAAAAAAATCAACAAATTGCTTCATTAAATTACAGTACTCAGAACTTTGGGCAGTAGATAGATGGGTGGACATATTTATATATATTGGATGCTCTGGACTCCCTATGTTATGCTTATGGACTGCAGATTATTCTTCTTTTTGGGTATCCTTATAAGCCACATCATTCTGGTCGAACAACTTTTCTAAGGGAACTAGACCTTTAGGTAAATTATTGTTGGGCAGCTAGACAATGCCATGTTTTCCAATTTTGTTTCTGAGCTGGGGCTAGGGACTTTCCTCCAAGGCTTCATTCTCTTGGTCAATGTGCATTTTAGAGAATTCATCAATGACTTGCAAAAACCTACTTACCTCATCATCATCTTCAAAAACTTTCCAATGTTGGACATTATCAGGCAAGGATGGCCTATATTTCATCTGAACTTCATAAACTAGCCTGGAAGGCATGGAAGGGATAAACATGCTAGCAGACACAGCAAGGGAATCAACAAGATGATTTCTGACTCTAGGAATATATGAGATACAAAAACTATCAAAAGAATCTTTGAGTCTCCATACCTCATCTCTATATGCTTTCAGCCTTGGGTTCTTTGCTTGAAACATTTTGTTCACTTGCAGAATGATGAGATCAGCATCTCCAAACATCTTTATGTTTCTAATTCCTTTGTCTTTAGTTGCGTTAAGGCCCAGTATCAGAGCTTCATACTATGCTATATTATTGGTAACTTGGAAATTTAGCTTAAAAGACATATGCGTGCTTTCTTTTTTTGGAGATATCAGCACCACCCCTACTCTTGCAGTTTCCCTTGAACATGCTCCATCAAATAACATCTCCCAAACCTGACTTCCTTGCTCTCCCATGACCTGGACTATTGGTTTCTTGAGCTGCAATGAGGCCTTTTGGGATTCTTCAATTTGGAGAATACATGCTCCAAAATCAGTATCCACAGCATAGATGGGATGATTAGTAGGATTCTTTTCATCACTGATGATGTAGGCTAGTTGTGCTTATCTGTACAATCTTCTGCTTTCCCCTCCAAAAACTGGGATAGTGGCATAAGATAAATCATTATGTAATGTTCCCAGCCTCTTAATCCATCCTCTTAGCAACAACATGCCAAATTTAGGAGGGACATCTGCTACCACAATTTCCATCACCATGCTCTTCATGGGCAGTTGAGTTAGGGTAATGGCCAAGTCTTTGATTAATCCCAGGCATTTTACCTTTCTTGAATCAAATGAGAATAAATCATGATATGCTCTGGTGATATCAAGGCCTAACTCTTCCATGACAACTTTGGACATCAGATTGTGGCTGGCACCTGTGTCCAGCAAGAAATTGTGGAGGATTTTGTCATGAATGGTAAGGGAGACATAAAATGATAGTGAATTATCATCAACGAGTTTAGTCATTGGGCTAAGCACAACTGCAAGTTTGTCATCTTGCAAATTGACATAATCATTGGAGGCTTGCATGGCTTTCAGCTCAAGAGCATCAAGGATGGGCTTTCTAAAAACTTCACCCTTTACAAGTTCTGTCAGCAGTACATATATTTTTAACTTCTGGACTTCTGATTCAAAACTAAAAGGGGAAGGGGACTTGTCAAGACCTCTTACCTCTTGAGAAGGTGCTTTGAGGATGACTAGGTCAGCCGCTGGCCTTTTCTGTTTGATGGTCTGATGGTCTGTGGAAACAACAGCTCTTTAGACAAGATTCTCCTTAACATTGCTTGGTCTTGACCTCAGATTATATATTTGATGTTCATTAGTTTGTAGAATAGCCTCTTTGTCCCACTCTTGATTGGTCTAGTCCTGGGGTAATGATTCTTCATAAGTAGCCAATGTCAAAAAGGCAGCACTGCCCTTATCTTACATGTAATGAATTTCATCCTCTTATTCAAGTTGTTCCTCCTCCATGACTACATTTTGGAAAGGAGCCTTAACCCTTTGTTCTTCACCAACTTCCCTCTAAATGATTTGCAATTGTTCATTTTCTCTTCTGTATGGATTTGGGTTTCTTGAGAAAATGTGTTTGGGAGCCTTGCCTTCCCAGCACTCTGCTCAACCTTCAGCTTAGATATTTCAACAACCAATGACTCTATCATTTTGATCATTTTGTCTAATTTAGGTTCTGAAGATGAAGCAGAGGAAGAAGAAGCCTCACCTCTCTGCCTCCTTCTATCAGCATGACCTTTGAGTTTTTTTGCAGCCATGATATTAGATTCTACCTCTAGGGTTGTATCCTGCATCTCAGCTATAGTGACACACCTTCTTTCTCACAATAGCAGACAAAAATCAGAGTCAAAGGCATTGGCATAGGTGAGTTTGGCAGAGGTAGGGATAGGGTTTACTTCAGCCAGTGTCTTACTATGAATATGATTGAACCTTTTATTAAAATCAAACAATGATTCCCCATTTTCCCGCTTGAGGTTTCCAAACTCAGTATGGTAATATAGCAGGTCTTTTTTAACCCCCCAATGCTTCAAAATTACATCATCTAATGCTTCAATGTCTACTATAGACCTAGGGGCCAGTTCTCTGAACCATTTTCTAGCCTCTCCATTGAGGATTTGGACAAATACTCTCATCCAGACATCATCCTCACTGATATCTAGGTTGTCAGCATAACTGTAAAAAGACTCTAGGTGTTCTTCAGCTGTTACTTCCTCTGTACCAGTGAACTTAGGCATGTATTTCTGATACTCTCCTACAAGCATGGCATTCAAAGGAACAAGAAAGACCAGGGGTCCATACCCAGTAGCTATGATTCTTTCCATATTTGTGGGTGCTTGCTGGCTTGCCATGATTGGGGTAGATGGAAGGATACTAGTCATTTGGATGACAGGAGACTGGGGAACGAATGATAGGGATGAGGGAAAATGATGGAAGGTGTGAGAGGATTTCTTTGGAATGAGATCCAAAGGGAAACTTAATGAACAAGGAGCATTGTGAATCTCCAGGAAATTTTCTTCATTGATAGTACTAGGCTCTATATTTTCAATATGAATATGCTCAGCTGTAAGCACCTTTGGCAGAGATACACAAGATTGTTTAGGCTTAACTGATCCTGATGCTCTTTTTTGTGATGCTTTTCTTTGCTTAACAGTCTTCTCAAGGTCAAGCACTGGGTCAGCTGGTGATTTCTAAGGATTTGTCCGAGTATGCCTCACAAACTGAGTCGGAACTGTAATGTGGAGTTGCCAAAGTTTGGTCCTCCAGTAGAGTCGCTAGAAAGATGATTACAACCAGAAATGTGTCCAGACTTTGTCTATCATCAAAGCTAGAACTGTGTCATTCTCCTAGGGAAGCTAAGCTTCAATCTCCTCTCCCTAGTAATGGTGCCAATTATGTTAAGATTCCAAGAAACTCTCCTAGGTTGTAGCTCAGAGATGCCTAGTAACATATAAATTCAACTTATTGTTGCAAATGGATGAATGGAAGGAATGATGCTTATCCAAGCTAGATAACCACTTCTACTTTGTTTCACTCCAGATATGTGTGAACACCCTCAAACTACAAGGCTTTAGACCACCAACTACTCATAGTTTAAGATTAGATTAATATGGAGAATATTGACCACACCAGGAGATGCACAAGACCATGTGATGGCCGGCTGCAACGAGTAAAGAAGCCTGCAAATCTAATCTACCAATGCACATACAGGATGACAGCTCTCTGGCACCAGATAAAGAGAAACCCGAATAACTCATTCAATGATACATACAAGACTTTAACACAGAGATAGGATGACAGCTACTCTAATGCTAAACATCAAGAGTTCAGGAATACAGCATATCAGGCATAACTTGGAAGAGAAGATAAATGGAAAGTGAGCAATTAACAACAAAATAAGCTTGTATTAGCTGAAAATTAAGACGAGACACTACAAGTGTCAAAATAGTTACAGTCTCCAGAATTTGAACCTTACATCAAAACATCAACCATCAACCCTGGTTACATCTTGTTTTTGGGTATATATAGAGTTTCATTACAAAGGCACTTGGTCGTTTTAGGTATGGAGGGGTCATAATTGACCACCAACTGCTAAATGCAGTTACATGCTCATGCTTTGTCCTTTTTCTCTTCGGCCATACTATCATTTAAATTTGGTTGTTGGGGAGCAACTGCGACTGGTACTGGTAGGATGGTCACCTTCGTCCTTTGGGCACACGGAGTGGTCAAGGGGCATGGACTTCCTGGCGAATAGATGGGTTAGATGAAGGAGAAGGATCGACCATCGGATCAGGAGAATAGACGGCAAAGATGAGCCGGCGAGGATATCGAAAAAGCAGGAGTAGGATGAACGTAGGCCATTGGATCTCAGGTGGACAGATCCAACAGTGATCGGGTGGAGAAGGCACGTGACAGTTATCGGGCAGGGATGTAGGTTTAAGCGGTAAATGGTATTGATCGCACCGCCTTTGTTCATCGGGAGGTAAAATGACAAAGGCGTGTGATTCCACTCAGCGCATGACACGTAGCAGCGAAGAGGAGAGGAAAACCGCTTCCATCGCGTGCTAATGTTCCATCACTTTGTGGACGCGGGGAGAGCGAAGGCTGTCTGATCGTGGTGGAGATGATCAGATGGTGGGGTTTTAATCGCACGGGTCTCTTTGTTGGGCACGACAAGAGCCATTGGATCGGCTTGCGGTAATGGACGACCGTAATTAAAGGAACTAATTCTATAAGGCATGAAGACACATGGATAATGTTTTATGGGGTTTTGGGCTTTAGCGCTTGGGGCTTGCAATAAAAGGGGTTTTGTTGGTTTTTTAGAAGAAACAACATAGGAAACGGAGATGAAGGGAGAATGGACGGGGCAAAGGAAAAGGCAAGAATGACCATTATGAGCTTGTTTGAAGCATAACCGAACCAACCAAGCTCATTTCTGATCCTATAATATCAAATATATGTAGCAGAGCTAACAAACACCACTAGCCCCAATAATGGAGCACTAGATAGTCACTCGCTCCTCCAAAGCAACTATCTTCCCCTCCAATTCCTGGTAGGAGGAGCCAATGTGAAAATTCCTTTGTTTGTACAATGAGGGTGTATCTATAACAAATGAGGGGACCATTCACCTCCCTTGTGACTCTTAGACTACCTTCATGACTATTTGAATCCTCCATGACTCTTTGACTTCCTACATGACTTTTCCCATTACATGGATGACTATTGGACTTCCACTTTTACAATACACTTTCCAATGTTGAATTACATATTCCATACAATGATGTGGCACATGATGACTAATGACATCACATGACATGACATGAAACTGGTGACATGGAATGCATGATGACATGGTTGTTTCAAGTCACTCTTGATACTGCTTCTTTTTGTCTTCTTGAAAGATGGAACATGCTCTTCTTCTTCCTCCTAATGAATTGAAGATAAGGAGTCTCCAAAGTGGTCTTGGTCCTCAACTACTATTGAAAACCATTGTCCCTTTATCTTATCGTGATGGATCAACTTGTCTTTGTGGCTACAAGGTTCTAGCAGGGTCTCCTTCTCCATCCCCTTCATCATCATCCTATCATAGCATGAAAGAATACATGTGTCTACAACCCACTCATGACAATATGACATCAGTTCAATAAAACCTTAGTCTAAGATGCTCCATGATGATCGAGTGATTGAGATGTGATTGGGTGGCAGATTGAGAAAGCGGCTTAGTTACTACACAATTGCACATTTCATGAGCTCAAGGGCCAAGATTGATCCTTGACATTGCACAATACGTAGTTTAGGCTGGGCTAAACAAGTCAACTACACAATTGAGGGGTTGAAGGAGCCAAGATGCGGGCTTGAGCACTGATTTTTCCTACTGTGAAATTTTGGAAGGTAGAGGAGGCCAAAATATTGTGCAATTATGTATTTTAGGAGCTCAAGGCTATGACCTAAGACTTGAGACTGGGAAATGCACAAATTTGGCTGGGAAGGAGAGAGAGATTGCGTAGTTTTAGAGGTCAGAGGTTGAGCTTGAGAACTATGATTATGCAATGCATAGTACTTGAAGGTAGAGACAACACATTGAACAGTTCCAAGGGAAAAGCGTTTTTCTTGAGGGCTGAGACTGCATAGTGAATAGTTCAAGCTAGGCAGAATGAGGTTGAGTGTACCAATCAGGGAGTTTTCGTAGTTTGACTAAGTATTGGATCAGTGAGATGAAGATGATCAAAAGAGAGACTCTGAGCATGATCATACACCTATACCATTTGATGATACAACAAGGAACACTCTGAACATATGAACAAAATACCTTCCTCATTGCAACAACTTTGTGACAGTTCCTATTAAGTGCAACACAAAAGATACACTTTGTGATGAAAGGGGTGACACTTGTGAAACAATGCTTGAAAATTTGGACATGAGTGCGAAACATGTATACATGATAAACAAAAAAAATAAAATAAATAAAAATAAAATAAAATTATCACAAATATTTCCCCTTAAAACAAGCCAAAATTCCAATTTGTGCGATAATCAGCAATTCCCAATGCTAAAATACAACACTTTCAATATGACAAGAAAAGTGTGAACGACACTTGCGATATGTGAACGAAGATGAAAAAAACGCATGCTAGGACAAAAATAACATGAAAATGACACTAATTGAAGTGAACACAAGAAAAAATGGCAATTGTAAGCATGAAAATGATACTTGCGAAGATGAAAATGCACAAAAGGCGATAGTTGAAGAAACTCACCGAAATAGTGGTACGATCACAAAAAAAGTGAGTGATTGTCCATGAAAGTGTGCACTGACTATTGAAATGGGTTGAACATTATGCAGGTACTGTATTAATGGACCATGCCATGCCTATTCAAGCTTACGTGAAGGAATTATTTCATGAATGCATTACAAACTTAACATGTGTGAGAAAGTGACTTTGACACTTATGATCTAGAAGCATGCTCAAAGAATTAACAAATCATCGACCAGAAAATAAGTGAATATGGAATTACCAATCATAAGATCGATAGTAGGCTCCAAAATTCAAGTATTGGCAAAATTTTGGAGGGTGTTTGTCATAGCAACAACACTTGGCAACACACTGGTAGAAATCCGTCTTCTCTTCCTTGGTGTATTAATTCATGCAAAGTCTAATTCTTTAGGGAGTATTGATTCATATTTCATATTAGCATGGCTTCCCCACGTACCCTGTACATAAACATAGTCCCCTTCATTCCTTTTCTCAGTTAAACACAAACATAAGGGCAACGATCACACAATTTTTCGAATCAGGAAAGGGTAATGAAGTTCACAATATTTACATTTTCAGAGTGTATCTTTTCATCTCTTGTGTTGCTCCATTGCTAACAGGACTAGAAAGTACCCCGATGGAGTCACTTTAGGAACAAAAACATTGCTCTACTAACCACTAGGCTTGGAAAGTACCCCAATGGAGTTGCTTTCTTCACCTCTATGTGTAGGAAGCCTTTCTCTCCTTTCACCTTTATTTATTTATTTTATATAGAACTATGCATCGACACTTATTTATTTCATGAGCGGAAGAGGGATCTCGACTTATTGAGAGCATAAGAGATTGTCCCTTCTTATAATCATAGATAAGGCCTCTGATATTGGTTTTCTCATTTATATTTCCCCTTATCCTTCTCTACTTGATTGGATCAGTCTGAAAACACCGAAACATAAAGACGAGAGTGTAGGAATGAGATTTCTAGAACAGACATGGAGATCATGGTTCAACACGAAGCTTTCCTTACACAAGGATCATATTTTCTGTCAGAACATCATTGAACAAGGGATAATCAAGACAACGAATAAGTACTAATGATTAGCCAAATTTTGGAGTGTCACAAAGCCATTTTCTACTGAGCCACATTGTCTTGGAGGCTAAACCAATCAAAATAATGCGAGACAAAAAAAGTAGAGAACACATGAAGGACTATGGAAGCAAGTGCAGGATGCATGTGCAAGGGAAACTAATAGGCAACTAGACCTACTCCTAACCTAACTAGCTAGAAGGTGAGGATCACGTTTAATGAAATTTCCAATATAGCCACCATAGTTGCTTCAAACCTTCATACACAAATATATGATAAATTAAAACCGAAATAAAATAATGTTCATAAAAAAAATAAGAGTTTGAATATTCAACACAACAAATTGAAGGTATTTCCTATTAGAGAAGAGACAGTCCATCACCACTACTTCTAACCAGTTCACATTCTTACCTTTTCTATGAGAACCATCATTCAAAAAACCTCAAAAGCTTTTTTTGAATGTGTCTTCATCGATACTGAACTCCTTAGAAAGCACAAGGAAATGTTGAAACTTGTTATTTGTGATGGAGCTTACTTGGTAAGATTGCTCCAACCATTCAGTGATTGGATTGTGAAATTAGTGAAAATCCTCTTGAAAACCCTAAAAATCTTTGAAAATATGAATTTTTAATTATAGACATGAGATTACGATGAGAATATTGTGATGGGAAATATTTCTAATCATATTTAGCATGCATGTCAATATAGTGAGGACTTGACATAACCATCAACGAGTGCGGAAGTGCCTCAACTACTTGGAAAGTACCCAGATAGTGAGATGTTAAACAATAAAGATCAAAGAATGTAAAACAATTGTCATTGGATGTGTTGATGGGAAAATAGTAAGTTGAATGACAGTCATGAGAAACATAATCATGATTAGATGGTCTAATTAAAGCATCAGATTCCCAGTTTGTAATTAACAAGGATAAATCAATTTGAACAATTTTTCAAATGGTCATCATAAACGAATCATATTCCTCGCATGATGAGTGTAGCAAACCATTTTCTTGTAACTAGTTACACATTGCATTAACATCATAAACGTCGAAAGAATTAAAATGGAATGCTGCTCTAACAAACACATGAAACTAGTTAGGGTAAAATGAGTGAAGAATAATTTGATTCATAAAATAATCCATGCATTCAATGACACTTAGGAGGATTTCAAGTGCAATGAATAAAAATATTAACATCAAAATATTCAAAAGAAGGATCACGAGCTTATTATTTTCAAAATAATGTGACAGGTATGAATCCTTTGTTTAAAGACAATCCTTAGAATAATCAACTTCAAAGTTCCATGCTTTTGTGAGAGACACACTCTCCAAACCTGAGTTAAGAGTAAGAGTTTTGCATGGAGATGAATCAACTGAAATAGAAACTTGAATCCGATTAGAAATTTAATCTTGAAAGTTCAAAATATTATATCCGTAATGACAAACATATTTCAAGAAGGAATTTACATCAAGTGAAACTATGCAGAAAGAAGAGTTTTGCGAGGAAAACAAGAACTGGCTCAGTTCTGGGATCTTACCAGAATTGCGAGATCCTGACATAACCATCAATAGAAGTTTAAGTGCCTCGACTCCCTGAAAAGTACCATAACTTTCAAGGATTGTAAAATCGCATTTTGAAGATTGAACTAGGTCATGCATGGTGTGAGGATAACTTCTTTCACTGATTTCAATGAGGTCACTATTAACTGATTGGAAACCATATTTTTCACCGATTTGATCGGATTTTCTAACTTTGAGAACCAAATTACTTAATTCAAAAGATTCTTCTGATTGAAAATCTAGAGATGTATGAATGAGAAAAATTTCTCAAGAAATTTCATGAGAAAACTAATTTAAAAGGTTCTCTTAATGAAAAACAAGGGATGATACCGGATGGAAAGGATACTCAATGTTCTAATTATTTTGTCTTTCATCATGGAAAACCTCACTACCTTGTGGCAATTGAGAACTCATTTGATGAAGAACTTGAAGAGTGTGGAATAACTTCATCGCATGTAGATACATCGCAAACATTAGAGCACAAGGGATAGTGAGATGAACAAGAAGTTTCTACAAGATCATATTCTTTGACTGGATCAAATTTTAGATATAAATATTTCAAATTAAAATATTCATGAGAAATGGAAAGATCAACTGGTGCACTTGGGCATTCGTCATTGCTTACATCAACATAGTTATCAACATCATAATGATCATTTCCCAAGACTACAGGTCTAAAAAAATTGATCTAATTTGATTCATTACTATGATTAACAGATTCAATATCAACCAATAATGAGGAAACACCATCTTCACACAAAGGACATTGAAAAATAGAAGAAAGAATGAAATAATTTGCATCTTCCTTCTCATATACCTACGAAATGTGACTGCCTTGCATCTATTCACTGCTCAGATTTGGAAGAGATCGATTAGGACGATCATGGGAAAAGGGGTAATCAGAAAGAGATGGTAGAGGATGACATGTATCCAAATCAGATTCAAGACTATAGTTATCAGTGTTAATACCCACTTGAGGAATGGAAAAACTAATCTTCACAATAGGCTTCATCAGCCATTCCGAAATTTCCTTCATGGGATCTGAGTCATGAAAATCGGAAGGAGGACTTGAAGATGGATAAGGAATTTGATGTGAATATTTCCAAACTTTATTATCATCGTGAGGAGGCACCCTCATTAGAACTGAAAAAGGAGGAGGACAAGGAACAAAATAAATAGTAGGTTCCTCCTTTGAAATTAGAGGTGTCTCATGATTTACAAGGGTTGGGGAAGACTAAACACCAAGTGGTTTAGATTCACCATGGAAAGACATATGAACCAAATGCTCAAACTTTTTTTTCAATAAATCCCAATCCGTATCTTGTTTAGGAAATTCATAACAAAGGTGAAGGAATCAATTAGATAAATCCTCGACTAATTCATAAGGCTTCATTCTAAGCTGATTGATTATTTTATAAACATCTTGGTAATCATACCTATCAAATTCTAAATGAAGCTCCTCGCTGAAATGGCTAAGAGAATGAATGGAAGTAGGTGGTAGAGTGTGACACCATCAGCTAACTCAACCTTCAAGGATGAGGAATAAAACAACACAAGCCACATCTTCACAATCAATTTCATAGTATTCACAAAATTTAAGAAAAAGAGATGCATGCTCGTAATGGATATATCACCCCCACCATCAAACTTGAATTGAGAAAAGTCATGAAGATATTCATCGAGGATTGAAATCTCACTAGGGGATAGATTAGAAAAACCACCCTGAAAGTATGATTTTGGGATGAACCATTTATGATAAGAGATTCAAAATAAATTCAATGGGAATAGCGTGTCATCTTGCCCTCCTTCTAGCACCATTTTGTTGATGGTGCTAGAAATACATCAACCAAGGGGGTATCCTCGATGTGAAGGCCCAATTAGACCTTAGAACGTTTGGAGTAGGAGCCCCATCCAAAGTATTGGCTTGACTGCAATGTATCCTTATAGATTTTCGTTGTCTACAAAGTTCAGCACAAGAGAATAATACACAAGTGTTTTCGGATAAAAAACTGAGTATGCCTTGTGAAATGTTCAGCTACAGAAAGTATCAAGGGCCTTCTACTGAAAGGGAAGAGTAAAGTGGTCCCTTTAAAGATAAGTAATAATACTAATCTAGAAAAGGAACACGAGCATATACATATGAATGAATCGTTGATCAACCAATGAAATAGTTCTTACAGAAGCAATGTTTGTTAAAGAAAATACAACACACCTTCAACAAGACAAGTACCAAAGTCACCAAAATAGTTCAATTTCCTTAGTACATATGGAAACAACATACATCAAAAACATTAAAATAATGGTCTTACAATATTCACGACATATGCATGAAAGTGTGTTGGCTCAATGAGCTTCTGAATTAAGTAAAACTTCCAAGATACATCGAGATAGTGAACACCACTAGCCCCAATAGTGGAGCATTAGAGTAGTCACTCACTCCTCCAAAACAACTATCTTCCTTTCTAATGCTTGGTAGGAGGAGCCAAGGTGAAAATTCTTTTGCTTGTACAATGAGGGTAAAATTTACCTCCCTTGTGACTCTTGGCCTACCCTCATGAGTATTTGACTTCTCCATGACTCTTTGGCTTCCTGCATGACTTTTCCCATTACATGGATGACTCTTGGACTTCTAATTTTACAATACATTTTCCAATGTTGAATTACATATTACATAAAATGATGTGTCACATGATGACTATTGACATGACATGACACTGGGGACATCGACTGCATGATGAAAAGGTAGTGTCAAGTCACTCTTGATGTTGCTTCTTTCTGTCTTCTTAACAGATGGAACATGCACTTCTTCTCTCTCCTCCTCATGACTTGAAGATAAGGAGTCTTAAATGTGGTCTTGGTCCTCAACTGCTATTGCAAACCAATGCCCCTTTGTCTTCTCTTAATGGGTCAACTTGTCTTTGTAGCTACAAGGGTATCTTATAGCATGGTTTCCATCTCCTTCATCATCATCTTGTCATATCATGATAGAATATCTGTGTCTACAATCCACACATGAAAATATGACATCAGTCTGATAAACCCTTAGTCTAAGATGTTGCATGATGATCCACTAAATAAGATGTGACTAGGTGGTAGGTTGAGAAAGGGGTTTAGTGACTATGTGATTGCATAGCTCAGGAGCTTAAGGGTCAGGCCTAAGCCTTGAGATTGTGCAGTAAGAATTTCAGGCTGAGATGGACAAGTTAACTACGTAGTTCATGGGTTGAAGGAGTCAAGATGAGGGCTTGGACACTGATTTTTCCTATTGTGCGGTTCTGGAAGGTAGAGGAGGTCAGGTGATTGTGTAATTTCATATTTCAAGATCTCAAGGCTGAGGCCTAAGCCTTGAGACTGCACAATGCACAATTTTGGTCAAGAAGGAGAGAGAGATTTTGTAGTTTTGGAGGTTAGAGGCTGAGCTTGAACACTATGATTATGTAATGTGCAGTCTTGAAAGGTAGAGACTGCACATTACAAATTTCTAAGGGACAAGGGTGCTTCTTGGGGGCTGATACTGCATAGTGTACAGTTCAAGCTGGGAAGAATGAGGCAAAGTGGCCCGGTCAAGGCGTTTTCCCAATTTGACTAAGTGTAGGATCAGTGAGATGAAGATGAGAAAAAGAGAGACTTTGAGCACAATCACACACCTAGATAATTTGAATATATAACAAGGAACATTTAGAACATATGGCCAACATACCTTACTTAGTGCAACAACTTTTTGACGACTCTAACCAAGTGCGACACAAAAGATACACTTTGTGACGAAAGTGGTGACACGTGTGAGAGAGTGCTTGAAATTTTGGACATCAGTGCAAAACATGTCTACATGATAAGTAAAACTCATTATCACAAAGTTTTCCCCTTGAAACAATCCAAAAATGAAACTTACATGATAAGCGGCAATTCCCCACGCCAAAAAATGACACTTTTGATATGATAAGAAGAGTATGAACAAAGATGAAAACAACACATGCTTGGATGAAAATAACATGAAAATGACACTAATTAAGGCGAACACAAAAAAATGACAGTTTTGAGCATGAAAATGACACTTGTGAAGATGAAAGTGCACAAAAGATGACAGTTGGAGAAACTCACAAAAATAATTGTACAATCACAAACAAAGTGAGGGACTATTAATGACCGTGTACACTGACTGGTGACATGGGTTGAAAATTGTACAATCACTGTCTTAATAGACTATTCCATGACTATTCAAGACTATGTGAAGGAATTCTTTCATGAATTCATTACAAACTTAGCATGTGTGAGTAGGTGACTTCGACACTTACGATCTAGAACCAATCTCAAAGACTTAACAATGCATCGATTGACCAAGAAGTGACTGTGGAACAACTAACCACAAGATCCATAGTAGGCTCCAAAATTCAAGTATTGGAAATATTTTGGAGGGTGTTTGTCGCAATGACAAAAAAAGTCGAAGTTGAGGACAAAAAGGATCTTTACTATTAGCATCAATGAAGATTATAGTAGGTGTACACAGCTTTACAGGTTATCTTTGTGCCAGGTTTGTAGTCAAGTTTTCTATTTCTTAGATGGAAGATGGAATAGTATTTGTTATTAGAGAGGAAATTATGGGGACAACATAGAAGTCTATTGGGATTCATAAATTTTAAGTCCTTTGATGGAAATCACAAACTCATAAGCAAAAAGAGGAGTATCCTTGACAACTATATACGTAGAATGCATCACAAAATTCTAGAAGAAGCACTCAAATAATATATAGATAGGTTCATGTCTATAAGCTCTCATTATGAAGATTCAAAGGAAACTAACATTTCTCTCCAAGGAGTAAGAAATCTAACAACATCACAGACAGGTCAAGATGTATCTCAATAGTAGTAAACATTCAACTAGCAACATGCTAAAAGGATTGTTCTAGTCAAATAGAATATTCGTCTCAAACTCTAGTTTTAACTTATACATCAAGGAATGAGCCAGTGTCTTTACAATGGCTAGAGAAAGTGTTAAAATTGGAAACTAGGGTGAAACTCCATGTGGGTCATCTTATTTATAGCAGTTGATATTTTTCTTGGATTCCTGTTGTCGAGAGGTGTAGGATTGATCTAATGATCATCTGATTTCGACAAGTATTTATGGAGATATGAATTTATTTGTATTTACTTGACAAATTGTCAAGGTCGGCTAGTAGTTAAATGTGTGGCACACATGCCCAGTGAATCATATAAATACAAGTAAGGTGATTCATTTTATCATCATCTCATCTCACTCATTTCTTCTCTCCCTCTCCTTAGCTTTGGGTTACACAAGGAGCAGCTCACACGTGGGAAAAAGGAGGACATAGTAGGGCAAGAACGATGTAGAAAGGAGGACGCAGAATCTGTTGATGTCTCTTTGACAAGCGTTGACCAAGTGTTGACCTTAGAAGAGTGTGGTTTTGGTGTGGGTGCCTCTCCTAGGAAAGCCACATTTTTTGGCATGAAAATCAAGGCAATCTGACCTCGATTTTGACTAGAGTTGACTGCCTTAGTTTGGGGCAGCAGGTTGACTTCAGTCAACTACAATTTGACTATGTATTTGGGGATATTTAAGAGCTGATTCTTCAGGTTGTTCGAAGACTAGTTGACTGGGAAATTGACCAAGCATATTGGAGGTCAATTTCATCTCGTTTGACTAAGTTTGACTTTGTTGATTTATGGTTTACTACTGCTGATATAAAATTACAGAATTTTGATTTTGTACTATTTCTCTCTGCTGAACTATTGAAGATAAAAGAAGATTTGATCAAAGGGTTTCCCCACATTTAGGTTTGTCCCTAGCTAGCCGCCACATCTTGTGTCTCTTGTCTTGGCTTGTTTTTTGTCGATCGTTTAATGTTCTATCTGCACTTTACTTAATGTATATGTGGTTTCTAATTAGCGGCTAATAAGAAGAAAAGAAGTAAATTGCTCTAAGTTTAGAACATACCATAATTTAACATGGAATCGGATCTGAGATGAAGACAAAGCCCAAGTAATAGAAAGAGCAAGAGCAATCACCGAAGGTTGGCAAGGCTATCCTAAAAACTACATGGGGTCTTAAACACTCTTCCCTGCTGAAGACAAGCTCCGTGAGAAGTCTTACTATCACAGATAGAAGATGTATCTCGACCTGACTTTAGAAGATGAGGAAGTGTTAGACCATGTGAGAGGCAATAATTTTGCACCTCCATCAAATGCATCCATTGCTGCCAAAAGCAAGTGGACCAAGGGAGAAGTCAAAGCAAAGAAGATCATCCGGGACTTTATCGACAAGTGCCTGGTGGCCTATGTTTCCGAGCTGACCACCTCCAAGGAAATCTACAATATAGTAGTGAGTTTATTTAAATTTAATGATGCAAATCAGGTTTTGTTCCTTAGAAATAAGTTGAAGGAAATTAAGAAGGGAAAATATGAGAGTATGCAAGCATATTTCTTAAGGATCACCGAGATCAAGAATGGTCTCCTATCTATCAGGGAAGTAGTTCCTGACAGGGAAATGACTATCACAACTCTTGGTGGACTGCCACTTGAATGGTATATATTTAGGACTACTCTCCTCAATAATAATCTCATCCTAGGATTTGAGGAATTGATGGCCAGATGTATTCAAGAAGAAACAAGGATAAAAGAGAAAGAAATTCCTGCACTTAAAGGCAATCCCTCTGCCTTTTCTTCTCATGCTAAAATAAGAAGCAATTCTATGGCTAAATCCAAAGGAAAGGCTAGACCTAAGGGTGGAAGGAAAGGACAATGTTACAGTTGCAACAAAATGGGACACTATGCGAGGGAGTGCCCTGATAAAAGGGACTCACACCATGACGATGACCAAAATCACTCTCAAGGAAATCAAAGGGATGACAGGTCCAATGGCAAAGGTAAAATAAATGTTAGAAATCAAGGAAGAGGACAACCCTTCAAGAAGGAAAGAAACTCTAGGTATGATTCTAACTTTGTTAATAATAAGCAAGATGAATATTGTCTACCAGCGGCCCTCTCTACTACTGCTCCCCCGGACTCACTGGGAAATTGGCTTATTGATAGTGGTGCCTCAAGGCACTTCACTGGTTTCAAAGAAGCTCTCTCTAATCTGATAGAGAAGGAGACCAACCTAGAAATTGTTCTTGGGGACAATGCAAAATATCTCGTGAAAGGCGTAGGGAATGTCACTCTTCAATTGAATCAGGGTAATACAATTCATTTGCAAGAAGTCCTATATGTACCTGATCTCAAAAAGAACTTGGTGCCCATTTAGGTAATGGAAGTCAAAGTCTACAAGGTAACCTTCATCGATGGAAAGTTACGTGTATGGAAAAATAATTTTAAAGAAGCTTTCACTCTTTGGCTTCAATTCAATTCATTATATCAGGTCGGAGGAAGTCCGCTGGGTGTCATGTCTTGTGACAAATCACTTCAATCCGAACTATGGCATCAAAGATTTGCTCACCTTCATTATAAAGCTCTACCCAATGCAAGACAAATGGTGATAGGGATGCCCGAGTTCTGAGTAGAGAAAGAACGCGTATGTCCAGGATGTGTCGAAGGGAAGCTCAAAAGGGTACCATTTCCCTCAAGCCAAAGAAATACCTCCGATATATTGTAGTTGGTTCACTCAAACATATCTAGTATGATGCCTGTGAACTCCTTGGGAGGATATTTATATTACCTCACTTTTATAGATGACTATTCTTGCAAGACTTAGATATACTTCTTGAAAAATAAGGATGAAGTGTTCACTTGGTTTCATCACTACAAATCCTTGATTAAGAATCAAACCGAAAAGAAAATTAAGATCTTAAGGACTAATAATGGGACTGAGTATGAATCCAATGAGTTCCATGACTTTTGCAAAGTGGATGGCATTAAGAGGAAGACTACAACACCATATACTCCTGAGCAGAACGATGTGGAAGAAAGGAAGAATCGTATGATTGTGGAAGTTGTCTGTGCTATGCTCCATGATCAGATACTTCTGAAGTTTCTATGGGCTGAAGGAAAATACCATCGTATATGTGCAAAATTGATGCCCTCACCAAGAATTGGGTTCCAAGACTCCCGGAGAGATGTTCACTGGTAAGAAACCTGACGTATCTCATTTTAAAATTTTTGGAAGTCCTGTATATTTTCATGTGCTGAAGGAGAAAAGGAATAAGTTGGGTGCATCTAGAAAGAAAGGAATCTTCGTGGGCTATAGCAAAAAAACTAAGGGCTATAGAATCTATGTGGCTGGTTAAAGGGAAATCGAGATTAGCCATGATGTCACCTTTGATGAAGATATGGCTCTTAGCAAAATTGACATTCTTCCTACTCAAAGGGGATCTAAAGAAGATAACACCAAGGAATCTACGGAAAAGGAAGTTGAGACGATGCCTGATGTGGAAGAACCTATGGATGCTATTGATCCCCCTCCACAAGATCCTTCCTTTTCCAGGAAGAGGCCTTCATGGGTTAGGGGACACTGGATGATGTTGAAGTACACAATGCACCCAGAGGGACTTTTCGGGAAAGTAAGAAGCTGACCAGGTATCAGGGATACTTCACTAACATGAGCACGATCATCCAAAATGAGCCTTCATCATTTGCATAAGCTATCAAGGATCAATTATGGAAGGATGCTATGATTGAGAAATATGAATCCATCATGAAAAACAATGTCTGGGATGTGGTCCCCAAACCCTGGGACAAAGCAGTTGTCACTTCAAAATGGATTTACAAGATAAAGCATGCAGTTGATGGAATTTATTAAAAGTATAAGGCTCTTTTTGCTTCTCATGGATTCTCTCAAAAGGAAGGTATAGACTATGATGAGATATTTGCACCTGTTGCTTGATATACCACCATCCGCTTGATCATAGCCCTTGCTACATCGCAAGGATGGAACCTACATCAGATGGATGTCAAGACCGCATTCTTGCATTGTTCAATCAAAGAGGAAGTCTATGTGGAATAACCCAAAGTATTTGAGATTCATGATCAGGAATCTCACATGTGCAAGTTGAAGAAAGCCCTCTATGGGCTGAAGCAGGCACTCCGAGCGTGGTATGAGAGGTTCGATAGCTACCTGATGAAGTTAGGATTCACTAGGAGCGAAGCCGACCCTAACCTTTAATTTAAGGTTTAATATGATGAACCTCTCATACTCGTTTTGTACGTTGATGACCTATTTCTAACAAGTGCAAACCCTCTCATTCTCAAATGTAAGAGGGAGTTGGCTTCTGAGTTCGAGATGAAAGACCTAGCACTGGTGCACATTTCCTAGGACTAGAATTCTGGTAGAAACTAGGGGCCTATCCCAAGGAAAATATGTGGTGAAAATATTGGAGAGATTTGGTATTGTGGACTGCAAGCCCATGACTACCCCGATGGAGCTTGACTTTAAGAAGTTAAGTGGTAGTGTTGCCTGACCTAGTTTACGAAATGCTACCAAGTATCGTCAACTCATAGGAGCATTGATGTTCTTGGTGAACTCCCATCTGAATATATGCTTTGCAGTCAACACATTGACGCAACATATGGTTGAGCCTCATCACAAACATTGGATTGGTGCTAAGAATCTGTTGAGACATCTTCGTGGCATAATCACTGACAGGTTGATATACACTGTCAGAGATGTGAGACTACTTGGATATACCGATGCTAATTGGGAAGGAAGTGTGGTGCACCAAAAGAGAACTTCCGGGTGTTGTTTCTCTTTAGGATCTACCTCGATATCTTGGATGAGAAGGAAGTAGAAGTCGGTGGCTTTTAGCACCACTGAGCCAGAGTACATTGCTGCTAGTATGGCCTCTTGTGAGGCAGTCTGGTTGTGGATGCTCTTCCGTGAGATGTTTGGATTCACATTGGATACTACCATGATCCTGTGTGACATCCAGAGTGGGAATCGTTTATCAAAGAATCCCGTATTTCATGATCACTCCAAGCACATCAAGATCAGGTACCACTATATTCAGGAAATGGTAAAACAGGGAGCAATAAGGCTCCAACATATCAGTACAAATGAACAGGTCGTTGACATTTTAACGAAGCCCCTAGGAAAGGTCAAATTCCCGACTTTCCAAGAATAACTTGGTTTCGTTCAGAGACCCTCTTATGAGGGTCATGTATGATTCATATATTGATCTCTAGGAGATCCAAGGGGGCGCGGGGGTACTTCTTGGAGTGACATGCGACCACAGGGTGACTCACCATTCCCTAGTGGTGCATTATGTATAGGGTGAAAGGTTCAACCTTCCCCTGTGACACCCTGTGGCAGCTGTAGGACAGGATAATTAGTTCTCCTATGGGCCAGGATGATTAGTTCTTCCATGGTGACTGTAGGACAGGATGATTAGTTCTCCTATGGGCTAAGATGATTAGTTCTCTCGTGGCAACTATGGATAGGATGATTAGTTCTCCTGCGACGACTATTGGACAGGATGATTCATTCTCCTGTGGATAGGATGATTCGTTCTCTTGTTGAGGCATCCTACACATGTAGTTTGGGACTCATGGTACCTCTCATCTGATCAACGAGTAGGGAAATGTGGTTAGGGACCATTAGTAGTACTATCAACAGACGCATTGTTGTATCTACTGTACTCCCTATGCTAGGATGACCTCCATTGATCTGGGATTAATGAGAGTGGTATGACACACTCTGAGACTGACTTCAGGTCAGTGGAGGATGGTATGATACATCCTAGATCATTTATTCTTCTTCATAGTTAAGTAGAGCAGAGCCAGTAGGGAAAGGTAGTGCATTTGATGGTTAGGATAGTACCAACGGGAAGATGGATTAGTAGATGGAGTTCTCCCTAGTTGAGAGGGAGTGTTAAAATTGGAAACTAGGTCCAAACTCCATGTGGATCATATTATTTATGGAAGCTGATATTTTTCCTAGATTACTCTTGTCGAGAGGTGTAGGATTGATCTAAATATCATCTGATTCCGCCAAGTATTTATGGATATATGAATTTATTTGTATTTACTTGACAAATTGTCAAGGTCAGCTAGCAGTTAAATGTGTGGCACACATGCCCAGTGAATCATATAAATACAAGTAAGGTTGATGCATTTTATCATCATCTCATCTCACTCATTTCTTCTCTCTCTCTCCTTAGCTTTGGGTTACACAAGGAGCATCTCACACGTGGGAAGAAGGAGGATGCAATAGGGAAAGAAGGACGTAGAAGTTGCTGAAGGTCTCTTTGACCAAGCATTGACCTTAGAAGAGTGTGGTTTTGGTGTGGTTTCCTCTCCTAGGCAAGCCGCATTTTTTGGCACGAAATCAAGGCAATCTAACCCCAGGCTTGACCAACGTTGATTGCCCTAGTTTGGGGTAGAAAATTGACTTCAATCAACTATAGTTTGACTGCGTGTTTGGGGTTGTTTAAGGGTTGATTATTTAGGTTGTTCGAAGACTAGTTGACCGGGAAATTGACCAAGCATATTGGAGGTCAATTTCATCTCATTGACTAAGTTTGACTTTGCTGATTTAGGGTTCGCTGCTACTGATATAAAATTACAGAATTCTAATTTTGTACTATTTCTCTCTGCTGAACTATTGAAGATAAAAGAAGATTTGATCAAAGGGTTTCCTCGCATTGGGGTTTGTCCCTGGCTTGCTGCCACATCTTGTGTCCCTTGCCTTGGTTTGTTTTCTGTCGATTGTTTAATGTTATATCTGCACTTTACTTAATGTATATGTGATTGCTAATCAGTGGCTAATAAGAAGAAAAGAAGTAAACTGCTCAAAGCATAGAACATACCATAATTTAACATAAAGATACTTTAGGAAGTAGGTTTTTCTTATAGCATATCATGGAAAAACATATTCTATAGGAGAAGCAGGCAATACTTAACACTAACTAGTAGCATGGAAGCAAGTCTTGAAAGTTTCTCCTCAATAAAAGGAATTTTTTCATTCCCGATTCTTGAAATATGAAGGGGTATCTTGGAGAAAACCTTGTACTTTGGATTAACAATAAGAACTCTTGAGTTAGATCTTCAAAGGAAGTTGAAATGGATAGAATACTACTCAAATTATAGCAGGCCTTGAAGACTTAGGGTTTGTAAATCCTAGCAAAAGGTATAAGAATAAACCCTAAGAATGAAAGAAATGACATCATGATGTGTAATGACAAATATGGTTCTATATTAATAAGGAGATGACTCTTTTAAAAAAAAAAGAAAAATATTTTATACCTTATCTCTTCAATTACAACTATTTTTATTGCCTTTAAATTTTTTTAGTGTCTTATCCATATATTCTCTTCTTGGTTATAATTGTTCCACAATATCCTTCTAATGGGGACTATAGGAAAATAACTAATATGACCAAGGATTTGACAAGAGAAGAATGAATGAAGCATGGATAAAAGAATCTTCCAGAACCAAAGAAATGGCAATAGAAGGAAGCGGTTAAAGGAATTAAAGCAAGAAGGTTCTCTAGTAAGAGGGAGAGGATCTTATTAAGATGGTCACCTTAGTTGGAAATGTTATCTCAGATTTTGAAGAAGCCTCATAAGAAGGCCTCATACTTTGGGAAAGAAGGATTTGTGAACCAAAGGAAGAAATATTAACTTCAGAGGGATCTAGAAGCAGAATTTGACTCATGAATTGAGGATAAATTGATTGGGTTGGAAAGTGTTGATGATGAGTATAGATACTAATGAAATATAGTATTATTTCTTGAAGAAACTTGAAGCAAACATTTGTTACACTACAGGGACAGAAGATGTGACATTTGGTACAATCAACTATGAGGTCATTTGGCTCCTCAAAATATTTGATGATCTTTCTAATGATGTGCTGGATTCAATTATGATATTAGTCAAAACTATGTGAATATTGACAAAGATTCAATAAGGTCAAATATCTTTATGATTCGTGACTTGATGGAGTCGTGAAGCTACAAGTATATCTCCACCAATGAAGAAGTAGTTGATGCATTCATGAAGTTTCTTTTCATGGAAAAAGGATGAGTATTTTTTAGATAAGCTTACGCTTGTGGATATCTCCTCCCTGGTTGAGAGGGAGTAAGTATGGACACTATTTTCTCCACGTGTCATGTACGATGGTTAGGACTAACCATCATAAGTCTAGTGCATGAAAATTAGTAGGGAGAATGGTGGAATATAAATAAGCATCACGGGAGTAAATTCTTGAGTCATATATTGTGGTTGATTAGGATTAATATCCTAAGATACATGAAGCTAATAAAGAATGGTCTGGAGGACAAAATTTTTCTTGGAATTAGGAAATGGTCCTATGAGGCCATACCTTCGGAACACCTAGGTGGGGTATGTGCCTTGAGAGGCAGAGATGTCCAAATTAATGCCTCCCAACATTGTGCTTTGATATAGTGGAGAGATAGAGCATACTTTTCAAGGCCTTGGTAATTTGAAAATGTTGGTTATGATGATGCTATCATCATTGATTCTTATCAATCTGGATCATTTCTTATATGAATATTTCAACTTGAGAATATCTTGTTGATTCATTATGAATGCCTCCCTCGTTAAGAGGGAGTGTTGAAGTTGTAACTATAGTCAACCTTCATAACGTAAATTTTATCATTAATATATTAATTATATTTAATCGAAGCATGTTCTTCATGCTTATAAAGTCAAAAATAGTAAAAATAATTTAGCTTGAGTCAAAATAAATTTTATTTGAGTCATGTCCCATTTGGAAATTTGTAAGAAAATGAAATATGAATTTTTATGTTGAATTGTAAGTCAACAAGTTGGCCAATTCGACCTTTATTGGATAAGTCAACCTAGGAATCCAAAAGGAAACTATTCAACCTCTTTAACAACTATGAATATAGGAAGGTAGTTCAACCTATTTGGTACATCAATCAAACACACAAGAGAAAATATGAACCTAGTGAGAAAGAGGAGAAATAGGAGTCAAAGGAGTGAGAGAAGGCAAAGGAAAAACAAGGAGAGTATTCCAAGTTGACAAAATATTTGACCTAGTGACAACTTGCATGTGTGGATTAACATTTCTATGATAGAGGCCAAATTTTTTGAGGTAGTCGCACGCCAAAATTCAGCCCTTGTTGCACGTCTGAAACTTTTTGAAATTTGACCAATATGGACAACTTTGGCATTCTTTGACTTTGAATTTGTACATTACTTGGAGGATGGTTTTGGACTTGATATCTTGGTGGTAGATTGGTCTTGGTCTTAGTCTTGGTATTGGATATTCATTTTGATATGATTCTATAAGAGAAAGATTATTGTGTTTTCCCCCTTGTGGGATTTTTCCTTGGCCCGAAGCCTAAACTTTGGTGTCTTTTGTCTCTTTGTGATATTTTTGTTTTTTACATTTGTATAATTTATTGATGATGGAAACATACCAAGTAATACAAAGACATATAACATTCACAAGTTATCAATAAGAGGAATCAAGCATTGATCACTATAACTCTCGGTTTCTCAACACCTCCCCTGTTTTTGGCCTCAACTTCATGGGAGTGTATCATCCTTCACGCGTCAACTAAATCACATATTCTCTTTATGTGTGTGTACTCAACTAGGAGCAAGAGGCCTCTTGTCTGATTTTCCTCAATCTTAAGATGTTTTTCCTTTGTATGAAACAAAGTGAGAGAGGCTACCATTTGACACTCTCTAATTTGGGGCCCATTCCGCCTTTGAATATTTTCAGTATTCATGGGATAATACATATTATACCAATGTTTTCCCTTCTTAATTCTCTGAGGGATAAACCATCTCCCTGATTGGACAACGAATCAAATAAGTTATTATGTTACTTGAGAATGTGATATATTTCATGTTTTCAAATATCGATAGAGCCCAAATACTTTTTAGATAAAAACCTTTAAGTGTAGGTATTTTGGAGATGATTTATTCATTAAGCTCTGAATGATATTTGAGAGTCTCCGAAAATAGTTAGGCTTTGCATCCCTTTCTCGTTTGCTAGCATCGATCCCTGATATAAAGAAAAGTATTTTGCTGGATTTTTTGATCTCTTCTCGAGCACCTAGGAGAAGGTTGATTCTATATTTTCATTGGGGTTACGGATAATCCCTCCTCCACCCACCCATAGATTTTGTTTTGAAGCTCCATCAAAGAAGATAATTTTCATATCACTAGAAGATAAATATTTCTTGAATTTTGTTGGAAAACACTTTTTTTTTTCTAGTTAGCACTATGAGAAGTAGTAATACTATGCACTGAGTGAAAACATGGGGAAGATTGAAGTATGAAGGAAAGATTCTTATTTTCAGTCTCATCCACTCCTTTTAAAAAAGTAGCAGGGTCAAATTCTAATTTCTAGTGTTCACCTGAAAGCGATAGCGATTTGAGTGCTACTTCTTGTGGTCTAACTTTCTGATTGTAAAAAATGGTTCTATTTCTTTCTAACCATAGTTTCCAACAAATATATTTGGGAAGAGAATACCATATTTGTTGGAATGATTCCTTTCCCTTTTAAATTTCCCAAATATCTTTTGTTCCAAGATTAAAAAAAAATGTGTAATCAAATTTGGACACTGAACACGAAGTGATGAGAATTGAAGAGCGTAGTTCTAAAATTCTTTCATGAATCTACAATCTAAAAATATACGAGGGATATTTTATTTACAGGAAGAATGCAATGAGAATCTAGAGGGGCATAAGATTTTCCTCTTTGATATATTTTATGTAATATAAGGCCCAATAAAAGAAATCTACCTTCAAAATTCCCCTTGGGTGCCATTAATTGTCGAAATATTTGATTTTAGAGGCTTTCCTTGAGGAAATAATAAATTTAGATACCTGTTTTTCACATAATAACTTTATTATTTCCATCCTCACATATCATCTTCTTCCAAATGGTTGAGAGAATAGCAAAATAATTTTATTTTATTTTTAACTCCAACGATGCATCTTTAAAATGTGTTGGGATATCATTCATTTCCCATCCTATCAAAAGGAATTTCAAATCCCAAGAGGAAATATCAACAAAATAAAATCCCCCCTTTGTTTAACCAGGCACAAAGAGGATATAATGAATTGATAATTCCAAGAGGGGGTTTACCCATAATGTTGGGATTCCAAATATTGATTTTCTTTCCATTTCCAAGAGACCTAATCAGGTGTTCTTTGATCAAATGGATTGAAGCTTAAATTGATTTCCAAAATGAAAATACCCCTTTAACTAAGGTTGGGGTGGCTAAACATGCCAATATATTTCCAAAAAATATTTATGAAGCATTACCAATTTCCACCACTCTTTTGTGGAAGTAGTAGATTCAAAACCAATTTAGATCCAAATGCTTTATTAATTGAGGGGTCATGAATGTTCAATTTGATGTGATGAAATGACATTCTTACCAACACCAAATTAATCAAATGATAACTTTTTTGAAAAACACTTAACCCCCTTGCCACAAGAACTTCCTAATACTTTGAGCTATTTTAGAAATAAATCTTGAGGGAGGCAAGAATGTTGAGAAATTGAATAACGAGAGAGAAGAGAGAATCGATTTGATCAAAACAATATGCCCATCAAATTGAGCCACATCACTTCCCATTGATCCATTTTATGGAAATTTTTCAAAATAATTGGTTACTAAGCTTGGAGAGAAAGGAAAATTATACAAAGAAACATGTCCATATATTTGAATTCAACCCATTTATATATCACACAGAAGCCAAGAAATTGGGAAATTTTCCTTTGTTTCATATTTCCAAAATTCCAAGTATAAAGTTGGAATTTTTATTTGTTTATTAAAATTCCTAAAGCTGAGAGTAACTTCTCCAATACCAATTTAAATATACTACTTATAGTTACAAATTCTCCCACTATTAATAAAGTCTCATTAACAAATTGAGAATTATTTATGTTCTTTATGTTTTCAACATACTTGGTCCCTAGGGGCTCCTCAATTCTACATTCGTATTCCATACATCTACTAAGGGAGTCCGCCATTAGAGTATACAATAGAAGAGATTAAGCACATCCTTGCCTTAAGACCTTAAAACTCTTGTAGCTTTCAGAAAATTTGTGGGTCTTACGTTTACCATTAGAACAATCCATGGACCAATAATGTAGGTAGCTATCCTTTTTACAATGAGTTCATGGAATCCATTCTTATAAAGGACTTCAAAAGGAAACTTACGATCGACCCAGTCAAAGCAATTTCCATATATAGTTTTATTTCCATTCCTTTTTCTTTCCTCACCTTACTAGAATGTATTACTTCTTAGATGAGGACAATATTGTCTATTAAATGACTTTCTTAAATAAAATCCCCCTGATTTTCAACAATAATATGATGAAGAAGAGGTATGAGCCTTAAAGCAATGGTTTTGGAAATAATTTTGTAGGATACATTACAATGAGAGAATGGATGGAACCTTGCAAAAGATTACATGTTAACCTTTTTGGGAACCAATGCCAAAAAACAAAAATTAATTCCACCTCTAATGTACCCATGTTTTAGTGAGTATTTTATCATCCTACATAAATAAAATTTTATTATCGACCAAAATTTTGATAGAAGTATGTAAAAAACCCATAAGGATGGGGACCTTTCTTTGGTCCAAATGAGGAAAGCACTCTCCATACTTATTTGCATAATTGGCTTGAGTATTTATTCATAATATTCATCTAACATTTTATGTGGAATTTGTTCCAACATATATTGGATAACTTCCAAATATTGATTCTATCAAGAACAATATAGATTTTTAAAAATTTTGATACCACTTTGATTTTGGAATAATATGAGATAATTTCTCCAACTATAGAGATATTTTTTATAATACTTTTCCATTTCCTTATTCTAGCTTTATTTTGAAATAATTTGGTATATCTATCTCGTTCCTACATCCATAGGATTCTTTAATACTTTGTGATATTTCTCAATGCCTTTTTTTTCCTGATCTGAGTGCTCCATTGAAATGTCCACCCTCTCCATTTCCATCTACACCACTTCGAATTTATTTTTATGTCTTTTCCTTCCTTAGATTGCTTTTGTTTTTACATTGTTTAAACACAACTTTGAGGTCCTTGATTTTTCTTTCCTAGATAAATCATTGACCTGATTATTCCATATTAAAGTGTTTCTCATATATTCTAGGATTTTGAAGCCCAATAGATTAAATCATAAGGATATAATGTTTTAATTTTCTTTAGGTAATAAAGACAAAAATATCGGTTTATGATTTTATCCCCTTATGACATGTTGTTTGAGGAAATATATAATGGTTGGTCTGAAAAGGAACTAGCCACCAAGAATTTTCCTAAAGGAGCTACTATATGACTTAGTCTAATTCATTTGTTATTCCAAGTGAATTTTCTTGTAGCAATTTTAATATCTACTAACTCCAATGAAGATATGAGATGTTCCATATTTTCTCTAAATGGATCTTGAACTTGAATACCTCTAATAGGTGAAGAGTTACATTAAAATTTCTTCCAGAAATGGCATATTGATAGAACTCTGAATATTTTAAACTAGCAATGGAATACCAACAAGCAATTTTCTCTTTGTAAGCTATGGGCATATACACACGCTTATAATAGGACATGCCTTTTGGGTTGGGACATGGAGTAATTAGACAACGCTCTAGTAAATGGAAATTTCCAATTCCAAAATATTGAATTGATTAACTTTCCATAAGATACATATACCTCTTGAAGCACCTCTAAATGCCATTAATCTTTTGTTTCTACCTCTCCAGATTGTTTTGTGTTTCTCAAGTATTTCTTGATCCTGCAAATTTTTTCTCCTAGATCATGAAGTGTTAAACCCTACATAAGGTCCATGTAACCCGAAAAACACTTATTAAGCAATATGTATTGAGAAATTACATTTTTATCATTATATTTTTATGTAGACTAACCTAGTATGTTGCCCTTTTGTCATATATTATATTTTATATATAATATTATATATATATATATATATATATAAATTATATTATGCTAGGGACATAGTCCTAGGGTCATCAATCTTTTCTTGATTGTATTCATTGTAAAAGGTGTTTCTCCCTCAAAGAAGACTATAATTATTGGTTTCTTATAATTTTCAAGGCATAAAGTTCATAACATCTGGTATCAGAGCTCATGATCCCAGGGTGTTGTTGCCTCAAACAATTCATCATGAAATACCTTTTTTTGGGAGGTTTCATATGGCGAAACTAGGATAGTATTGAGGATAATCTTGAGTAAAAATTGATTCAAATTTAATATCTTGGTTTGCTATATTTTTGGAGATATTATCTATGGAAGTTAATATTCCTAGATGTTAGTGTGGAATTTCTTGGAAGGTGTACCAAAAACACTTCACTTAAGTCACTAGGTGACATGTGACCCTACCAACAATTTATGCCTACTTACGCTTCTGATTTGTAATAAAACTTGGAAAACCTACAACAAAAAAATTTATACAATCCAAAACATCAAACAACTATATATATATATATATATATATTATATATATATAATATATATATATATATATATATTATATTATATATATATATTATTATTATATATTATATATATTATATCAAATGCAATAACCCACGGAAAGAATTTAAAATGACTAGATCTTTTATTGATAACACCTGGTGAAGGAGATATACAAAAAGGGTCTACAAATCCCCCTTCGTGGGATGGGTCCTTTGATGTCCTTGATGCTTTAGTAAACGACTCTCTCTCAATATATGAAAAACCCAAAACAATGTGTAGAACTCAAGTGGGAGCTCAAGTGCAAGAGACAATAATGGTGGCGATAATAATGATCATGGTGAAGAATAAATGGAAAACCATCCTATTTATAACAAAGTATTGAGTTAATCTCAAAAATAGAGAATAATAAAATAATATTTACCAAATCAAGGTCTAACCATTAGGAATACTTTATTATATTTTTTGGAGAGGGAAAAGATATTTAAAATGGTCAAATATCTTTATTTAGAAATAATTAACAAATAAAATGATTTATTAATTATTTCACAAGGACTAAGAATGGTGTGCAATTGAAATAATTATTAAATAGTGATTTAACAATTATTCCAATAATGGAATTAATGAATAATAAATAGATAGTGATTTATTTAACTATTCCTAGGAGATTTAGTCAAATGTGACAATATTTTGGTTTCTCAAGAAGATTTTGATTTGAAAGATTTAGATTTATAATGTAATTCGGTCAAAGAAGATTTTCTTATGGAAACTTCATCTTCTGCTCACTATTCCTTATATCTTATTGCTTGTAATAAGAATATGTCATGCTCTTTGAATCTCCCACCTGGTCAGCAGAATTTTGAATTGACACAAGGTAGTAAGTTTATCCATGATGAAGAGGAAAGTTTTGAAATCATTGAGCACCCATCCCATTCCTTGCAATCTCTTGTCTTGCATGAGGAAAATTCTTCAGTTCAGGTTACTCATGATATTTCTCCAATTTATCCATCTCTAGATGTGCAATTAGAAGAATGTTATGACTTTAATAATCTATTTATTAAAGTTCACAAACCCGATCAAGTCAGTGATGTAGATGGTTGCAATCTGGATAGTAGTGATCTTGTTGAAATTACTGGAAATAGTAGTCCACACATCATGCATGATTTGATCCAATCTTCAAAATGAAATTCTATAATCCTTGAAAGTTCCAAGACTTTCCAGGAAGTTGAGGCACTTCAACTTCTGTTGATGGTTATGTCAAGTTCTCGAGACTCTGGTAAGATCCACGAGCAAAGTCATATTTGGATTTTCTCAAAAAATTATTTTCTTTGCATGGTTTCACTAAATGAAAAATATTTCTTGAAATATTGTTGGTATTTCGGATATAGCTTTTATAATTTTCAAGATCTGGTTTCCGATCAGATTGATCATTTTGTTTTAGTTTATTCATCCCCATGCAAATATCTTGTATTGAGCTTGGCCTTGGACTGTATATCTTTCATGGGTGAATAGAGCTATGAATCCGATCCTTTTAAATATTATCATTGGGTGAAGGATCAATACATGTCAGATACTGCTGAAAATAATCAGATGCTACTATTTCTTGTGAACATTGTGATGCTAATCATTTTCCTTATGGCAAAATATATCCTCTTGAGTGTTAGTGAACGCTTGAGTTATCTCATGAATCAAATTCCTGTTATTGACATTTTAATTTATCAAGTTGATACAAAGGTCGAATCTGATTCAATACATGTTGACATGTTGTATTCTGATTGGTTTTTAGTATTTTCTATACTAGCATTCATCTTTAATTCCTCTAATCTGATACAAGGTATTGATTTTTGTATTCAAACTGAGTAGAATGATTCTTTTATTCAAATAATTTGTGAATCTACTTAGATTGATCCATCTTTATGTTCAAATAATGGAGAATCTAATGTCTCAATAAACCCATCTGATCATAACATTGGCCTTAACACTTGACATTCAATTCAAAATTTCCCCATGAGTGTATCTGATGATAACTGTTTCACATTTGTTGATCCCATAAAGGCCATAAGTTCCTATAATTCATCATTTGAATTTTCATATACTTTTCAAGTAGTTGAAGCACTCCAATTGTTCTTGATGGTTATGTAAGGCCTTCATGATCTTGAAAACCCTTCTGAACATGATCAACTTCAATTTCCCTTTCAAGTTTCTCCACTTGATTCCATGCGATTAATTGAAAATTCATTTTCTCAAAGATTTCAGGGTTTTCAAAAGGATTGCTTTGGATTTCGTGATTGAATCTATGATTGGATAGAAGCATCTCACTTAGAAATCTATGTTGCTAATAATAAGCTTCGATATTTCTTGATGCTTGCTAAGGAGGACAACACAGATGAAGATACATTCACAATAATCCTTTGAGGCTTGTTTGATTGTGGTTTTAATAAAAAAGGTAAGGTCACATGTTGGTTAAATCTAGTTGCAATGTCACATATTTTTTCGTGTAGACAAGTCCTTCAATCTTTTGTGCAAGCCATTCAAGTTCTTATATTCTCTATTGCCCATTGTTTTATATCGGTTTTAATTGCTCGTATCTTTGTGATTGCAATTCGGGAACACCTACAGTGGCTACATTAGAAATTTCATTACGCTTAGCCATGACCTTCTAGTTAGTTAGGTTAGGAGAAGGTATAGTTGCATTATAGTTTCCCTTATACCCATCCTTCACTTGTTCTCCTTTAGTATTTTCTTTGTTTTCTTACGTTTGTCTTGCATGTTTCTTTTTAGTTCAATCCTCCATTTTCTTTTGTGTTTTGTTTAATAAGACTATGCATGGAAATGTTCTTTCTTGGCTCAAAAGACATTGTGGTGAAAGCCAAAAAGGGAAATTGTGATGGAAAACAATGACTGGCTAATATGTAGTCATATTCAATGTCTTGGTTTACATATATATTAAATTAAATGATGTTTGAATGGAAAATACAAACATTCGAATGGAAATCCATAAGCAGAACCATGATGCCCGCATTTATTTTAGGATCTTCATTCCTCAACTTAGTATGGTAATTGAATGGTGTTTTCTCAACGATCCAATCAAGTAGAGAAGGGAAAGGGAAAAATTGATGGCGAGCATATCAATTTCGGAGGTATATATATTTGTCTCTAAAAGAACAACCTCTCTTGCTCTTAATAAGTCAGGATCCCTTTTCCATCTTGGCAATATAAACATCGATAAAATGTCAATGAGCATATTGAAATAAAAGAAACAAAGGGTGAAGAATATAAATACTTCTTGCGTATAGAGATGAAGAAAATTACTTCTTCAGGGTACGAAACAAGCTCTTTGGTAGTGAAGCAATACTTTTGTTCCTATAGTGACTCTGTTGGGGTACTAAACATGCTCATTGGTAGCCAAGAAATGCTTGTGTTCCTATAATGACTTTGCCATGGTACTGAATAGGTCCTACTAGTAGCAAAGAAACACTAGAGATGAAAATAAAACTCTTATCATTTCAAACTCGTGATTACATATTACCCTTCTCCTAGATCGAAACAATTGCAATATGGAAATATTTATGAATGTGTTCAACCGAGAAAATGGATAGAGGAGACTAAATCTCTAATCGGGTAAAATGGAGAAGCCAAGGTAATCCACACAATGAATCAATACTTCCTGAAGGACTAATAATTTGTGCTCAAATATAGACCTAAACAGAGAAGCTGGAGTTCTACTAGTGTGTTTCCAAGTGTTGTTGCTGCGAAAAACACCCTCTAAAGTTTTGCTTGCACTTGAATTTTGGAGCCTACTTGTGATCCTATGATTTGTTGTTCCTTGATTGTGATGAGCCATGGATTTGATTGCTCCTTGATTGTGATGAGAAACTCCCAAGATATTCTCAAATTAAATTATCAACCTGAGGTTTGTACAAACTTAGAGGTGATAGTGCTATATGCACAGCAGGTTAGTTTCTACTCATGTCACCCTCTTTTATGAAATCAAATCAAGGTGTTCAGAGGCCACTCCTCCAACTAATTACAGTGAAAACTTCTTATGAAATCATAAATGAACATGATTCTAACTACAAAGGTGAAAATTTCATACATTAAATGTAAATTCTAATTGAAATTGCATGAAAGGAAAAGGCTAGTCTATTTGCAGAAGTAAGTCATGCTACTCTACTTGCACACTCCAAATCAATAAAAAAATGAGGAATCCAATCTTTAACATACCTATGAAGAAAAATACTAATTCTAACTTTGTTTTGTTATCTGATGGTTGCAGTGAGGAAGGGATGAGGTTGGAGTGGTCTTAGAGTCTTCCCTAATCATCAAATCACAGTTTGGGGGCCATTATTCAACTTAATTATGCCAGATTCCAAGTATGAAGAAACCTTGGTTGAAGAAAACAATGTTATAAGTCTGCTACAGGAGGTTCTACAAGAGGTCTCGTATTGCTACAGAAGGTGCTATAAGAGGTCTTGTATTGCTACAAGAGGCTCTGTTTTGCTACAGGTGGAGGGTTTGAGAGCTTGTTTAGGATAGAAATGGTTTCTTGAAGGCAGAGGAAGGTGGATGGAGGTAGAAGGAGGTGAATGAAGGGTGTGGAAGCCCCTTAGTGAATCCTAGTAACCCTTGGAGGTCTATCTTGCACCAAATTTTATGCCCACATTGTCCTTCATTTAGCTTAATAGAGTGACTAAGGAAACAAAGTTTGGAAGCAAGGTGAGGTGCCTAAGAGGAAGATGAAAAGGTCCATGTGGATGTGGAAGGTGTTCCCACCCTTGCAAATCAACACAATTCTTGCAGCTAGTCAAATGCATGCATCAAAATATCATTATTGCATCAAAGTAAATTAACATGGAAAGGATGAGTTGAATCTTGTTGAAGTTTACTCTAACCTACAATGCAATTCCAATTCCCAAGCCAATGCTCCTAACTCCTAAATTGCAAAGATTAAACATGCAGAAATATTTCAATCTAATACTTAACAATTTCATAGGAATCATAAACAAATATTTTTGAGTTTTTATTGTAGATATTTCCAATCACTCTTCCCACAAGAGTGAAATCTACTCAAACAGTGAAATAATTTCCATGCTTTGAACAAGAACAAGAAATAAATACAAGAGAGGGACTAAAGCTTATGGGTTGGGCCCAAACCGAAGGGACCAATGGTAAAATTCTCATTAACATAAAATTATAGTCACATACATCATATGAAAGATAAGAATAACAATTTCAAGCACTAAGCTCTCAGTATCTACTCTTAGCTGCAACCAAAATTTGAATCATAATGAGCCTTCTAGCTAGTTTATTTTTACAAAAGTAATTAAGGGGAAGCTCCTTTGAAAGGAGGAATGCTCCCCTCCAAAATCTTGAGATTTGTGGATTTGGTTCCATTTTACCTTGTAATGCACTTGGAGTTACTCGGCTGCAATTGACTTCGAGTTGTTGGTGAGGATGTTGTGATCTTCAAGCTGAGTTAGGGAGTTAATGATGTGGGTAAGCCCCCTATATTCTTTCTAGTCATCTCCATCAAACCCCTGCATGGTAAATATCTCCAAAAATGCTTCCTTCTCCTGCATATTGACCACATTATCCCATACAATAGGACAAACACCCTTTAGTCTTCCTACTAAGCATATTATGGATAAAAATGTGAATTAATGTGAGAAAATGAGAGTTTTAACGACTGGAGGATAGCACAATGAACCTCAAAATATACCTATTGATATGCCCCATCATCGCCCCCTGCTGAAGGTGTTTCTTGTCCTTTGAGAAACTTTCTCACTGATGTGAAGTTCGTGCATGGCCCTGGAGGCATATCTAACATATCAAGGCATCTCAGAGGGTGTACCTTCTTGTGGATAAAAACCTACATTTTCCTCTATGTTTGTCCATTATTTTTGTTCTTCTGCCTGGTTCCTTCTCTCTTGTAGGCCCAACAGTAAGGGAGGACTAAGTTTGAGTCCTATCCATTTGATCTTCAGCCTTTGCATGATCATTCTATACAATGGGGTTCTCTCCAAGGCATTTTGTAGTCTTTCTGGAGAGTGATACTCTTTGATTTGTAGACTGTGAAGTAGGGCATGCCACATTCTTTGACAATCCTACAAACTCTTAGTTCCCAACATCCTAAAGGTGTCCTAAAAATGTAGGATGGATTGTGCTTGGGCTTCCATGTACCTAGGTGCTAAATCATAATCATAGGAGATGATATTGTGGTTACCACTGATAGCCTTGGGGCTTACTAATTCTCCTCAGATGTATAAGGGCTCCCTTTCTTATTTTTCCATCACCTTCTTTACTTCTTCAACTCTTGTTTCCTCATGGGTCAACCAAGAGGCTAATTACATAAGTTGCATGTCTCCAAATCTTGAGTTGGGGTCCCATAAATTCATATATGTTAGGATCATATTATGCATGTAAAACTCATCTAGTTTTTCCCTATCCTCAATACTTGCCTTTTTGAAAAACTCAATGAATTGTTTGAGGTCCTGGAAAGGTAAAGACCCATATTGTGCTAGTGTCTTTATCTAGAATTGGAGTTTCTCCTTGACAAAAATGGCAAAGGATTTGGATGGTTTCCTGTATTGTATGGCTTCCATAGATAAACTTGCCATAGTAGCAAGTTGTGTCTCTTTTTCTTGCAGTTACTCTCTTAGCCTTATGTTTTATGCTTGTAGTTTATCTCTCATGATTGACTCCCTTAGCTTCAAATCATTCAGTTCCTTTCCCATTTCATTGACTTTATCCTCGATGAGGCCCACATCTTCTATCTTTTTGGATTTTTCAATTTTCATCCATCTATGTTCTACCTCTGTCCTTATCCAACTTAAAGAAGAGTGGTATAGAAAATTTATCAGGTATAATCCTACCTCCTTTAACAAATTTGTAATAGGATTCTAGACTGGGTTGTGGATCAGGCTCCTAGAGCTCTTGGAGGACTTTTTCATCTTATTTTGGGGTGGTTTCCCCCTCTTATAGCACCTCTTGTTTCTCCTGTAGCAGCCCATGTTTCTCCTATAGTAGCCCATGTTTCCCTTATAGATCTTATTTTTCTTCTTGTAATAGGTTAGCTTGTGTCTTGAACCTCTTAAAGGTGACTTGTCTAGTGGTGAGCCTTCCCATGGGTAGCACATGTTACTTAGTTTTTCCCTTATGAGAGCTAACCTCTTCAATATTTCCCTCATTAGGTCCCACTTCTCCCTTTCTTCTTGTTGGCTCATCAATGGTTATAGGGATATTTGAAGGAGGCTGAGGCT
Source organism: Pinus taeda (assembly GCA_000404065.3). Taxonomy (NCBI): domain Eukaryota; kingdom Viridiplantae; phylum Streptophyta; class Pinopsida; order Pinales; family Pinaceae; genus Pinus; species Pinus taeda. The sequence continues at coordinate 136,902 of APFE030132996.1, forward strand.
TCCCTTGCCTTATCCTAGTTCTCTTCCTTGTTTTAAAGTATAAGGGACCCTGCCTTGGTTTCTTTATTTTGGGCTTGACAGGTATGCCCAATGTGGCCAATGTGGAAGCCACTTCTTTCTCTGTGTTTCCTAGTGAAAGGCATATTTGCTTGCCCTCCCTACTTCTCTTTTGAGGTTTAGGGGGCACCAAAGGATTCTCCTCCTTTGCTTATTGTTTATCCCTTTATTTTCCTTCATATATTGTTTCTTCTTCTTCCATTGTTTTTGTTTCCTCCTCTTCTTCTTTGGTTTATGCTTCCTCCTTCTCTTCTCTACCCACAATACTAGAGGTTGGTGTTCCCTCTTGCTGTGTGAAGGAAACAGCTTGTGTTTCAATAAAAATTTCTCTTTCCATTTCCAAAAAATTAGTCCATAGCACAGGTATCCTTAGGTGGTGTTGACAGTGCTAGACCTGCCAACATATCATGGGATCTCCTCGATAAGAAGTACCAACTAGACCTCAGACCGTTTGGAGTAGGAGTCCCAGGAGTGGGTAGTAAAGTTATGTCTTGACTGTGATAGCCCATAGAGGTAAGCAAGATATCTTTGTTAGAAGCAAATGTGTGACCTTGCAGTGAGTCAAGGGAGATGCATTGGGAGGTTCTAACACGCGAAAGGAGAAAAGAAGTGTATCCCTTAGAAGCCTATAATAGTACGCAGCCTGAAAGGAACACACGAGTTCAATGACATCACAAGTTGGAAAGAAGAATAGTCAACAATCCAAAGTGATGGGTTAAAATAACAACATGAGTTCAACAAGATTCATATAGTTGTATATGGAATAGTTCATACACAAGTGCGTAAGTTAAACAACAGACATTGCTAAAGTAACCAGAATAGTTGAACTACAATAAAAACATATGCATGAAGACATGTTGGCTTTATTATATTATATTATATAAAGTGAAAGTTCCATCCATACATACAACCATGATATCCACTAGCCCCAATAGTGGGACGTTACAATCAACACTACTTGCTCCTCCAAAGAGATGTACTCACTTTTCACTATGGAGAAACCAAGGCTCATCACAATACTCTCCAAACCCTTCTCTAAGCAATGCCTAGCAAAATCTTGGATCGCAAAAGCATGTTTTATGAGTTATGAGGTTATATTTATAACAAAGGGCGGGGTGACCCTTGACATTCCCCTTTGTGACTCTCAGACTACCCTCATGACTCTTCAACTTCATTACATATAACTCTTATATTACATATGATTGTTTGCATTCCACTAATGACATGTGGAATTTCACTTTACATCATATTCACAATAATAATGCATTTTCCACATATACCCATGTGGGACAAAAATAGGCTTGAATTAGCGAGATAAGACAACACTAAGACTCGAATGGCTGTGGAAAGACCAACTCGTCAGCATCTTCTCTGTGGTCTTCGATTACAAACGGATGCCAAGCTTGGTAGTGCGCAATGGTGTCCGCGTATTGTTTGATGATGTCTTTATGGAAACGAACTCTTGCCTCCATCGCTTCCGGGTATACTGATCTGGAACCTCTATCTAACTCATCCTGCAACATGTGTAGCTTGGTCTAGAGAATGACTGAACCGACGACATATCTCTGCATGTTCTCTACACTGATATATAAATATATGTTGGTAGCCATGTGCATCAATTGATGAAAGTAAGCGTCAAGCTCTAGTCAGATTTGGTTCTTCTCTTTGGCTTTGGCGAGTGTTCCAATTGACAGGGTGTTGTACTTTCTTGCCACGACATCCAAACTCCTGAACAACCATGCATACAAAGCCTCAACATTGGTGATGAGTGATGAGAATTTCACAGTTTCGGATCAGACACCAGACGCGTGCTTTGTCCAACTCTACATGTTGCGTCACCATCTTGTGCAAGTGACGTGGGGCTTCTTTGTACCTCATTGCCCATGTTTGTACATGATCAATAGTGGCATGTATTTATATGAGTGTTTGTGCTATCTTGGTGTTGATATGTTGATGACCATGTAGATGGACAACTGCATTGTGCACAATGATGAACCTGTCATATAGTCTCCGCATGACTGTCTCAAGAGTCGATACTTCAGCAAGCATCGCTTTCTTCATCTTTGCTCTGGAAAATCATGTTGATTATTCCTCTCTCTACCTAGCTGCTTGCAATTCCTTATTCATGTGCTCATTTTTTGCTATCAAGAACTTTACACTTGAACTTTTGGGTTCAGCATAAGCCTTCATAGCATCGGCCAAGGCAGCTAGATGTCTTCGCACATCAGACACAATCACCCGTTCTTCAAAGTACGCAGGTGATGCATTCTCATCTTGGATGTGCGCCCTACGTTCCTATACAACTTTGTGTTGTGACTTGTCAAAGGCTATTTTGTACACATTTGTTCCCGGATTATCCTCAAGGAGAACAATATCCCCTTGTTCACTTAGGACATTCTCAGCTATTGGAGATGGTGAAGCCTATGGGTGGACCTCGGTTTCTTTTGGCATGAGGTTAGTGTCCTGATCTTGTTTCGGTCATTCCATTTTTGTGTCCATATGTTCTATTATCGGTTCATCCTGCTGAGCAAGTTCTTGTTCCTATGACTTCTCACCTTGTTCCTCATTTGTTGTTGGTGGATCTGAGTCTTCAACCTATATTGGTACAATTTGTGTTGTCTGAGCACCTTGCAATTTCCCCTGTTCTTGTTCCTGTTATTGTTCTTGTCTTCTCTCTTCTACACATCTCTTGCTCTTCTTTGAGATTCTAGTCTACTTCCTACAACTTCCTCTTCGTCTCTTCTAGTCTTTTATTATCTCTTATTTTATGTGCTCCTCTCCTATCGCATTTTCACCTCTTTGCTTCTATCTCCAAAGATACCCTCTCAACAAGTGGATCTTCCTTAAACTTGCAGTTATGCTCCGCTTCTGCGCTTTCAGAAATCTTCCTCTTACCTTTGTCTTGCGCAGGTTTGTTGTTTGTTGTTGTTGTTGTTGTCATTGTTCCCTGTGGTGTCACTGCCTTGAGTGCTGCTAGCCACTATACTACCATGCTGACTGGTTCATTGAGCCTAGAGGAGTTATAGAAATATCTCCAAGGGTATTTCTTTGGCCAATGGCATGCCCCATGGATCCAAGGATAGTACGCTCTCGTACAGTGGTCCCTGCATAAGCCATGCAGATCATATAGATTGAAACTCTTGGTGCCCAACTTAAACATATTGAAGTTCATGAACTCGGCATCTGCTTCTTTAAAACTTTGGATCGCGTAGAACCCAATTCGCAAAGGAAGCATAGGCCCTGGTGCCTTATTCTTCCTATGCAGTCCAGCTGATTACCCTTTCGAGATGTGGTATGAAACCTCCTGCATGACCAACTTTTCCATGGCAAACTTCGACAACAAATGCAGAGTCTTCTATACATTGTACACCCTAATGAAGGTGACATTAGGTGAGGCATACCAATCTGCGATGTTCAACAATGCCTACATTATTGCATGGGACATGGAAGGTGGATCATGTTCAAAATTCATCATGTGTAGAGGGGCAACGAAGTGGTCAAATAATCTAGCCATGACTCCACAGCAGTTGTGCTCTGAGATAAACTTGAAATATACGTTCACAGTATTCTTTGTAGGTATCCATGCCCAACCCATGCCTCGAAAATGTTGACTGGCACAGACTGCATCGAGAAGGTAGGCAGACATCAAGAATCTTTCTTATTGATCCTTGGGCGGACTCTGAGCATTTGATACATGCACTTTTAGCTGGAGAACCAACATGTTGGACCAATTGAAAGGTTTTCCTTCACTTGCGAGCTGATCCAACACAACAACCCAACTCTGTGGGAAGGTCTTTGTCCTCTCTTGGCCATACAGGTGACATCCAAAGATGACCAAGAGTTGGTAAGCCTTCATGAGTGTCTTCGTTTTGTAGATCTGGTTGGGTGTTATCTTGAACTTTGATGGCTCCCTTACCCAACACTTCAATATCTCTCTTGTGTTCACGATGTTGTTGGGAGTGTAGAACAGTGCATCCATCTTGTTCACCGACTGCAAAAAATGGTAGATCTGCTGATAATATTTTATCTTGAAGGTAGAAATCTCTACTCCACTAACACTACTCAATATCATCGTCTCAATATCAGCGTGTGAGACAATCTAGTGGAACATGTCTACACACGGGAAGGTGGGATACCTACATGCAACCTCGTACAATCCTGACTTATGAATGTTGACATAGACATGATGGTACTCTATATTATCCTCGAAGTTTCCTGCAAATATAGTGTTGATGTCTTTCCATGTGATCTTGATGTCTTTCTCAATGAACAGGTATGTTCTGCATAAACAGACAAGCTCATAGACATTTTTTCAACCACATCTCCAGTACTGCTTTCAACTGTGTCCTTTGATCCAGCTCTCTTAGAGGCCATGTTACCTATGTTGGAAATAATACTGAGAGGGGGGGTGAATCAGTATTATCACATTAATAAAACTTTTTCATTTCCAAACTCTGATTCATATATGCTACTTCCACAACTTCTTATGATGAGTGCATTAGAACATTATCAACCATATTATAAGTTAACAGATGCAGTAACATAGAATAGATCATCACACATAAGGCACACACATGAACACCATGATATAAGGTGGAAACCCAATGCGGGAGAAAACCACCTGCTGCAAGTCATCTCAATCTTCTTCTTAATAAGACAATCCTTTTACAATATTTGTACTGGTGCAGTCTTATACCAGTACGGGAGCTACAACCCCCTTTTCTCTTGTACTAGCTAATCCATTTACTAGTACGCAGGCTGCTACCTGCTACAATGCTCCAAAGATTCCCCTTTGCTTTTGTACTAGTTTAAGTACTAGTACGTAGGCGCCGGCCTACAATCTTCTCTCCTCCAGGTACCACGTTTCATATTTTTTCATACTGGATACACTGAAGCACAACACATAATCTAAAAGGCCACGTTTCATCCAATTTTCATACTGTATCCCTAAACATCAAATGATCATCAAGTACCAGTAAGTCACCCAGATAACAAAATCCA
>APFE030133005.1:0-19644 GCA_000404065.3 Pinus taeda
ATGGCATCTTCTACAATGGAATGGGATGTGTTCATAATCCACTGGTTGTTTCCATACCTCATCGTGATATTCCAATTCAATACAGTTCGGAAGCGGTTATGTGATATTCATGTACACATAGATCTTGGCGTAGGACGTATATCGACCTCTTCTGGTGGTTTCTGCCACCTTGAAAAAAGTTCCGATTGAGTTCCTGATACCCTCCAGAATCTTTGGATCCCAGAACTGGATCGGGAGCCCAAACAACCTGACCCATATTAGTGCTACTAACATTTTATCCTTATCTGGGTTGTAACTTTCTTCCCAGTGTCTTATAAAGAGACCCGCATTGCTAAAGAAATAGGGTCCTTCGTCAAAGACTCTCTCCTTGTCTTCCAGAAAAATAACCATAAAGAAGCCCTTAGCCCCTAATTTTAGATCAATATGCCCCTTGGGCTTCCATCTCTGTTGGATCCCTTTGGCCAGTTCTTTCTCAAACGGCTATGTCCCCACAAACTTACAGATCAAGGCGTGATCTTTCCTATATCCTCTGTATTCTTCGAGTTTGTTGTTTGGGATTACATACCTTGGTTTTTTCATCGCTCTAGGCAGGCATCTGTTTCCCAACCCCGCTTGCCATCGAGCTCCCATGATCGACGCATCCTTGTTTCATTTCCTTGTGCCTTCGTTTGATCCATTCCTTCTTTTCTCTCCTGCTGCTACATTTTTATAGGAGGGGATCTCTCCCCCACCCAACCCTGTTCTATCATTTCTTTTGTCAGTCTCGCCTATTTTTTGGCTACCTCCCTTCAATCGACCTGTAGCTCTCCCTTGCCCTGATTCGGTGCAGGTGGTTACAGGCTATCCCTGCACCCTGTCCAAACTCAGGTCTGCCTGAGGCAAACCTTGCCGAAACCCTAAACCTAAGCACTTCCCTTCATCGCCCGTTTCCTGTCCGCAGTCTCCAAGAAAATGCCATTATTCAGAATCTTTTTTTTTTTAATCTTATCTATGTGCATATTTAAATAGTTCCACTTAATGTGTGTGTGTGTGGTGGTATATCATTATATATATAATATAATATAATATATATATATATATATATATTATAAAGATAAGGCGCTAAAATCCATTTGCCAATTGTCTGGACTTTATTTTTACTTAATTTAAAACCGCTAGAACAATTAAGTTAAAAAAAGCTCTCCTAATTTATTTTTTTTAAATGTTTGTAAATGATTTGTTTTTTCTATCTATTTGATATTTAAATATTTCACTTAGTGTTATATATATGTGTCTATATATATATATATATATATATATATTATATATATATATATGACAATCATTTGGGCCAATTATTTAATCAACTTTAATCATTATATAGTTGCACCTTATACAATTATTTTATTTTAATATTAACTACTCTTATATTTTTTATAAATAAGAAAGTGGGTCACAAGATATAATCTTATTTTTTCACCTCCATTTAATATTAAGTTTACCTCTGGGTTAACCTTTATTTTCTTTCCTAACCATCCCAACTTCAAAAGAATCCCAATGTGAATACCTTAACCTCTTATATTCACTTATATAATTATATAAAATAAAGAAGTTTCAAAGATATAAGCTTATTCCTTCACATCCATTTAATATTAAGTTTACCTCAGTTGACATTTATTTTCTTTCCTAACCATCCCAACTTCAAAATAATCCCAATATGAATACCTTAACCTCTTACCACCCATTTGTGTATAGGTTGTTCTACACTTGTAACCTCTTTTATAAAACATACACTAGTATTAACATATGTGAACATAGTAGTTTGACACATCCATAACATTTTGAATTAAATACTCATGAATTTTACTGAGATTTCATTCTTTAACTTCCTAATAATATTTATTTTCTATTTTCTAATCATAATCAGTCAACATGAAATTACTCAGATTTCATTCTTTAACTTACTATTAATAATTCTTTTCTATTTTCTAGCCATAACAATTCAAGTTTATCAACAAGTTTCAACTCCTGAATCCTTTAGCAACATCCTACTAATGTTCTAGGTTCAAAAACTAGTCTTCTCTCCCTCTGTGTTATTCTACTAAGCAACTCTCTTTGTCTCCCACAACTCCTAGTACAGGTACAGCTCCTGAATCCTTTAGCAACATCCTACTAATATTCTAGGTTAAAAATCTAGTCTTTCTCTCCCACTGGTTTTATCTCCTAAGCAACTCTTATTTTCTCCCACAACTCTTGATACATGTTCCACCTCATGACATCACTCTTAGTGTCTCCCACAACTCTTAGTACAAGTTCCACCTCATGACATCTATCTCCAGTCATGAAATCTTTGGGTGGTATTTTTCTTTTTCTTTTTTTTCATTTTTTGCCAAATTTTTCTAAATCCTAGCAAAAGGAGGAATTTCAATTTTTTTTCCCTTTTTAGTTCTTGACCTTTATGGGGATAACTACTTTCAATTGTTTTCTTGATATTTACGAGTTAAATATCTCATGACAATGTCTAATACATTCTGAAGAATATCAATAGACCAACTCCTCTTTTTATTATTAAGAAAAATAAGTATTTACATCATCAAATTATGTCATTTGTCTTATAACTTTTCATCTATTTCATACTCAATTTTTTTTTTCAAATTTTTTATATGACATGTGCATTCAGACATTTTATATGTAGACTATATAGTCCACATTAAGATGGTTTTTTTTCCTACATATTAAAATATTTTTATTGATAAACCATATTGAATTTTTATTGATATCATATATTAATTTTATATTAAGAATTTAATGAAGTGCACATCTCCATTTTATTATTCTTATTAGTGGCTATAGTGAGGTTAGGAGGTTGGGATTATTGACGTTTTACAATGCTTTTAATTAAAACTAACTAAGCAATATTTTTATTTTTGCTTTTTATTATAGTTAACATTGCTTTTCTATTTAGAGAATATTTTATTTGTATTTTAAGAGGGACATATGTCAACTCTAAATTGAACACTTCACATTAAGTAGAATCACACATCTCCCTCATACTGGGTTGTACAAATGTGCCCAATAATAATAATTTTCACATTGGAAACGTTTGAACCTACTAATGAGATACATCATCAAGACCAGGGTGAAAAAAATGATCTATAAATAAGATTAAATAGAAAAGATGCATGACGTCTAAAATTAGCCGTGATTAAGATTATAATATTATTTAATCAAAATATATATTAATAAATAGCTTTTTGGTCAAAATATGTCAAAAAATTATTAAATAATTTGGGTAAATTTTTAAGAAATTATTAAAATACTAGATATGGTTAAAAAATTAAATTTTAAAAAATAGAAAAAATATTATGAACTAAATTAAATACTATTACCAATTATAAATAGAAAAATGAGAAGAGTAGGGAATTTTTTTTATTATTATTAATATTAATAAAAATATTGGAGATAAAATAGAATAATGATTAAATTTACCAAAAATTAAAATAGAAAAATAAGAAGAGAAGGAAAAAAATTTTATATATTAACATAAATATTAAAGATAAAATAGAATAATGATTAAAAATTAAAAAAAAAAAAAAAGAAAAAAAGGGATAAAATGCGATGAATAATAAAATCACTACAGTTTGTTGGCTTAGTGGATTTTATTATTCATCCTTATTTTATCACTTTTTATTTTATTTCTATCTTATTTTTTATATTTTTATTTTTTATTTTATCTCCAATATCTTAATGCTAATAGAATAATACAAATTAAAGTAAAAAAATCTTTTTTTTTTTAATGTTAATAGAATAAAACAAATTAAAGTACAAAATCTTTTTTTGGTTCCATCAAAATTAACATTAATAAATAGCTTTTGGTCAATATGGGAAATTATAAATAATTTGGTCAATGAATAAGAAATTATTAAAATATTAATATGCTTAAAAAAAGTTAATTTTTAAAAATAGAAAAAAGAGATTAGGACTAAATTAATACTAATACCAAATTATAAATAGAAAAATGAGAAGAGAAGGAATTTTTTATTATTATTATATTAACATAAAAATATTTGGAGATAAAATAGAATAATGATTAAAAAAATAAAAAAAAAAAGATAAAATAGGGATGAATTAATAAAATCACTAAGTTTATTGCTTAATAAATTGAGTGATTTTATCAATTCATTCCTACTTTATCTCTTTTTATTTTATTTATCATTATCTTTTTTATCTCCAATATTTTAATGCTAATAGAATGATACAAATTAAAGTAAAAAATCTGTTTTGGGTTCCTTTCGATTTTATTTTATTCTATTTTTTATTTTTATTTATTTATTTAGTAATGATATTAATTGTCTAGTTGAAGAAATAACTTTCATAATTTATTTTTCGGTAGTAATCACAACAAGAAATATTAATCACATCAAGAAATATTATTTGCTTATGCTTTTAGAACAAGCACTCATATTGCCGTGAACCACACTAGCTCACTAGCTGCTGTCCTGAGGATGAACCACATTACATTGGCTGTTGTCCTAATGATGAATGACATTGGTTGGTTCTAAACGCATAGGCAAATATTTCTTGATGTGATTAATACTGATTTTTTTTTAATCTAGATATGAATAAAAAAAGGCTAAATAGTATTTTTCACTGGAATTCACTAAAATCCAACAATACAATTTCAAAATTTTTTGTTGTTTAAAATGTATTTTTGAATGCATAAATAAATTCAACGAGTGTGGAATTATGCACATTAAACAATTTAAAGTATCATTTTGTTTACAAATTAGACTGAGCAATATTAATTTAGTCGTAATTTTTCTCTTTCTATTTATAAAAATTAATTTCCTTAAACGTATTAATATTTTAATAATTTCTTATTTACTGACCAAGTTACTTATAATATCAAACTATTCGTTAATGTTAGTTTTGATTAAATAATATTATAACCCTAACTGGTAATTTTGGAACATGATGCATCTCTTTTATTTAATCCTATTGATTGGTTTTTCAACTTGGTCCTCAGAATGAACCTCATTAGTAGGTTCGATTGTTGAGTATCTTGAAGATTTCAATCATATAAACTAAATGACATCACAAATGTTGGAGATCAAATAATAATTTTATTATTGGGCATTTGGTACGTTATTGAATATTTAAATTATATAAATTAAAAGAAAAACAAATAAACATAAAAACACTTATCTCATTCTCACGTTTTAAACATTTTAAACGATCCACAAAATTGCTAAATTCTAACTTTAAATTAGTATTATTTATAAAAATAATATAAATTTAAAAAATATACATTTAATAGGGGATTTTTAATTTGTAAATAAGTTTTGTTCTAATACTATGAGCCAATATGAGGACTTGCAAATAAAAATTACCAAACAAACATAACTCATATTCATATGACATTTTTTAAATAATTAAATTAATTAAAAAAGGTAGAAATACATAACCAATGTAACCATATAAATTAAATGACTAATAAAATATTTATCATAATTAATCCATAATAAACATAAAAAAATATACTCCATCATACATTTTGAGTTTCTAGAAACAACAAAATCATAAATTGAACCATATTATCATTATTATTATTATTTAAAAAAAACAATCCTAATTTATATTAAAAAAATTATGAACATAAAATTCAGATATAATAGATGACAAAATTATTTAGAAAGTTATCAAAACTACTATTTTTTTTGGTCTCATCTAGTCTCTACTTTACGAGTATATGATATTTACACATTCGATGGCACTGATATCTTTACATCATTGATTTATAAAGGCCCAAAAAAGATGTTCCAAAACACACAAAATACATTTCTTCAAAGGTGGTTGTAACTAGTTACGTGGCTAAGTATCATTGGAGCCCTTTTTGTCTTCATCTTTTGCCTCATATGTCTTCTCCATTTGAGTTTGAGTCTTATCAAGACGAGGGTGGAAAACATTTACTTCAATCTTCAGTTTGTAGATGCAAAATTGAAATATATGGGGTGCTTCACACTGACGGATATTTTCTAATGGATTGATCTAAAAATATTATCTTTGGTGCTATAACTTTTTGAGAAATAGCTGGGAGTTGTAGAAAGTAAGAAAATAGCACACAAAATTTAGTTTCCCAGGCTATCTCAATCTTCAATTTGTAGATGCAAAATTGATATAAATGGGGTGCTTCACACTAAGGGATATTTTCTAATGGACTGATCTAAAAATATTATCTTTGGTGCTATAAATTTTTGAGAAATAGCTGGGAGTTGTAGAAAGTAAAAAAATAGCACACAAAGTTTAGTTTCCCAGGCTATCTCAACCCTTTGAGTATTGATACTAGGTATACTAGGTGTCAGTAGAGAAAACAGTGTAATCCCTTCTCCATCAAGCAAAAGACCAAGAATCAACAACAAAATCTTCAGAGAGGCCATATCGACTCTTATTCCAAAGTTTCTTGAGAGAAGTGGGATAAGGAGTGGTGCAAGGTGGACAGGTAGAGAGAATAGAGCCGCTGAAATGAGCAGGTAGAGGAGCAAGGCACCTAGAGCGGCGGAGAATAAACCACTGAGTTGAGGAGAATAAGCTAAGAATAGAGCCCAATCAAAACTGATAGGCAGTGAAAACCGTAATGAACAACCTTAATGCATAGGGGGACCTTGGGGAATATAAAGATAGATAATCTGAGAGAAATAAGACTACACTTAGTAGGACAGAATCATTACGTCTTGGGGAATATAAAGATAGATAATCTGAGAGAAATAAGACTACACTTAGTAGGACAGAATCATTACGTCTGAAATGGATGTCTCGAGAGAGAAACCATAGGATATGAAATGAAGAATTCACTAGTGCGAAGCGAGGAAGAGGACGCTCCTAGATAAAGGATTTATAGCCCATGCTTTGCTTCTAAATGAATCTATCATTTATTGTCATCCACTCACATAAAGCAGAGTTTTCACTTGCACACGAAATTATAGAGGGTGTTTTTCCCACTTATCTGGTTTATTTTGGTGTATCCCCTTGTTCACAGTCTGCCATGATAACTGGGAGTGCTTGCCCAACATAACAAAGTGTGGAAAATTGAACTCATAGGAGCCTCTACTGCCCCTTTCATGCATTTGTTGCCTGCATGAAAAGCCAAGAATTCTAGGAGATGGAATATATATGTAAATGCATGTGTACTTCTTGGGATGTAAGATCACGAGAGGAGGGCCTCCATTTTAAAAACTTTAATTTTTTTAAACTGTACTTAGAACTTATCATATGAAACATTAAGGTAGAGTGGCCCTTGGATTTGGCCTTGACACACTAGGTCTCTTTTTTAGATAGTAGAGCTAAGGTTAGCCATTTTATCTACTACTGAATTATTCATCCTTAAGACATATTATTATTGAGTTCTGGGCACGAGACGAATAAGTTGATTCATTTGATAATCTGAGCAGGCTTAATAAGTTCAGATTCTTTTGATAATCCGAACTAGTTTGAAATCATTGTAAGGTGATTGATTTAAAATTTTTGATAGAATAAGAAGAAAATCTCCCATTAGGATGATCTTTTGAATTTTTGGTTACACATTTTTTTTTTTTCCTAACAGGGATGATCTTTTGAATTTTTGGTTACACATTTGTTTCATTTCCTAATAGAGAGCATATGCTTTATGACATTGTTGGTCTCCTTTCCCAATCCCCACTAAAATTGGAACTCCTAATTGCTGTGAATCCCCACTAAAATTTGAACTCCTGATTGTTTTGAGATGAATAATCACATACTCCACCCCACTCCTAGAAGCTTTTGCCGACCTTCTATTATTATTATTACTATAAAAAAAATTAATATACGAGTTATATATATATATATAAAACAAGATGTTTAATGATGGATATTCACTTCTACTTTACTATGGAGATTTTTAATTTGTAAATAAACATTGCTACCATATCATAGTATATCAATACAATATGTCCAAAAAACCATGACTTATTTCATATGATATTTATTCATATGAAATATGTTTAATTAATCAATTTGATTAATAAAATAAAAAGAGTATAACTACATAGGTGATAAATTCCAACCCTTAATTGGCTATTATTATTATTATTATTATTAAAAATATTTATAATTATAAATCTTCTACATCCATTAAAATTCTAAAAACCACATTTTAAATAAGTATAAGTTAACCTATTAATTTATGAATACTAACCAAAAATATTCTAAAATATAAAATAAAACTTAATTTTACCATCTATTTAATAATTATTAATACTTAAATTAATATTTTAAAAACTTATTCCAAAATATACATATCCTCAAAATTCAAATACCATTTATATATTCATCTCTATTATCTTCTCTATCATTTGTAACATCAATCAAACAAACCGAAACAAGAAAAACATTAAGGAAGCTGAAATCATGATGAAGATGACGAAAGTATTTTAAATGTCATGCATGACACACTGTGGATGTTGGACATTAGAAGAGATAGTGATGAATTTTGCCATCTTTTCTACTCTGCCCCTCTCGTACTGCCTACACATTATTATTATAATGGAGTATGAACTCTGCACGGAGCGAACTAGGCTCTGTGCATCCGGGGCGGGGAATATGGTTGGGAAAATATGAGTCTCGTTGGACCTACACATATTATTATAACCAAGTGGTTGTGAAGTTTGCGCGGAGCGTCGTAGCGGTGAGACCTACACATATTATTATAACCGAGTTCTTATTAATTGTCCGCGTGCATATGAGCTGTTTGCGCGGAGTGCAGTAGGTTTCCTATACCACTGGTGAGATTATGTAAATATACGCAAATGCCCACGAGCTTCAATTTTCTATTTTTGCAAAACGACCAAAACATTTTCAGGTTCCTTTGCGTAGAAGGAACATCCAAAATAGGTGGAAATATTTCGTTCTCGTTGGATATACAGGTGGTATGATACTCGAGTCCTTATTAACTATGGGTGTAACTTATTTGGAGGAGAGAATTAGGTTTGTTAAGGGTAGTTTAAATAATCTATAAATTTGTTTTAAAAAATAATAGAAATTTCAGTATAATTATGAGAAAATTTGATTGAAATTATTGAAAATTTAAATTATAATCGTTAAATTTCAATATGGTACTAATTTATTTACGCTATAAAAACTATTCAAATACTCCAATATTTTTTTGATTTTTTTTTTCCAGTAAAAATCTAAAATATTTGTCGCGTCGGTGACCATCCGAGGAAATCTGAAAGTCTAGGGCAGTGCCCACGAGTTTCCATTCTCTATCTTGGCTAAACGTTTAAAATATTTACTGGAGTCTTTGCGATGACGTATTGTCCAAACTGGTTGGGAAAATATCATTTTCGTTGAATGTATATAAAGTATTGCAATCCAAGACCCACGAGGTTCCATTTTCTATCTTCGCTAAACGTTTAAAATATTTACTGGAATCTTTGCGATGACGTATTGTCCAAACTGGTTGGGAAAATATCATTTTCGCTGGATATACATAAAGTATTGTAATCCAGGACCTATGCATTTTGGCCAACAAGTTATGCATTTTGGGTAGTTTTTGTATATGTATATATATATGATTTGATTGGTTTTTAAAATGGAGAATTTTTAACCAAATTTTTATGTACAAAGTTTATAATAGATTTTGTTTAATCTATATTTCTAAAATAAATCTAATTCATTCTAATTAATTTTTTTCCCTTCGTTTTTAATAGAGAGAAAATTAATTTATTTATTTTTTACAGGTTGGAAAATTTATTATAATTTAGTTTTCAGCAGTGAAGACAGCGATCTTTCTAACTGTTATTCACCCATGCAAACTGACTCATCATCTTTATTAGAGGAAAATCAGGCATAACCAACTGGTGGTCCGTAAAAGTGGAGGATTTCACACCTCTCACACCTGCCATATGCCTCTACTCATCACCCTCCTGGAATAACCAGCTGGTGGTGCGTAACGGTGCAAGCTTTCTCTCTCTGCAAAGCCATTAACACACCTCTCTCTTTAAGTCCAATAAAAACGAGCTCTTAGCTAAACATAAATAGTTTTAAGACATGCTCCAAACTAAAATTTATCATGTAAATCCAATTAATTTTTTCATTTTTACTTTTATTTAGGAAATAAAAGTAAAACTCCTTTTTATTTTTGTTTTTAACTGAGAATTATGACACTACCCATCAAATTTAATACTCAAAATCCCTGAATAAAGCTTCCTACAAAAAAAATAAAACTCTAACTTCCAACCTAAACCCAATAAACCAAAAAGAACTCAAACTTCCAACATAAATTCAATAAATTTTAAAGCTAATAAAACTTTAAAAACCAAAAACTTTGAAAGCTATGTATCCCAAGCTGTCGAATATTTCTGAAGTATGAGCTTGCGTTTTGTACCGAGTTAATAGGTGCAGCCCGGGTAGGGAATCTGAAAGTCTAAGCCCGTGCTCACGAGGTTCCGGTTCAAAATATAACCTGTTCCTTTGGCTCGAAGTATTATCGAAAATGGTTGGGAAAGTATCATTTTCGTTGGGCCTACACAATATTATATAATCGAGCATTTATTAAGTAAACCTTATTCAGTATTGGCGTGCATGAGCTGTTTGCAAGGACTGAACTAGGCCCAGGTGGGGAAATGTGAGTGAACAGCGGACAATATTCACGGGAGGGTACAAAAATATTTACTGATCAGATTGCAAACCTAACAATCTTTGTACAAAGAGATCATTCCAAATACAGTACAAAATTATTTATTTTTATCTTTGTTACACGGTAACCATTTTTTAGTGGTGGTTCTTGCACTCTAGGAAGTTTTGGTACTGAATGGGAACGTTCTTTTTTCTGTGGGAGTTGCACTGGGAGTTTGGGGAACATGAGGCTTTGTTGAAACCTTAAAGGCCAAAGACATCCTTAACAACGATATCCTTAATTGAGAAATTGGAGCAATCTCTTGATGGGTTAAGGAAGCGTGTGACACCTCAATGTAAGGGCGATATCTGGGATGTCATGCTGATGAGTATTTATTTTTTTGTTTATGTATATGTATAGCAGAAGATTGTGTGCATATTGTATGTGGCAGTGAATGCTTAACCATTAGAGTCATTTTACTTTTTCTCATAAGAATAACTAGAGAAACATAAGTAAAATTATTCCTTTTTTTTTTTTTTAAGGCAAATTGTTTTAAATACTGGTCATTTGTCAGAGCACTCATAATGAATTTGACATTTTAATATTTTGTATGTATAAAAGGGAAAGACTCACAAAGAGACACTCAGAGAATATACATTTACATGTAAGAGAGGTTATATATTTAAATCAATTTTAATATTTGAATATTTTGATTTAATATTAATTTTGATTATTATATAATTATATATTTTATATTTTTATATAATATTATGAGTCCTCACACCCGTACCCAAGTTCCCAACATTCCCATGTTCTAGAGCTTATGCAACATAGATGTCATAGACCATCATTCAACATTAATAATTTAAATGCCATGTAAATTTTTTTTTTGTTATGGTTGTCTGGCTTATAAACTATTCGGCTTAAGGGTTGACCTACACCTTGGCATTCTCGTTAATAATTTGTTATATGTTACATGGTTGAGGTTATTATCATGGCGGTCCTAAGTCTGTGTTAAATTCTTTACCAACCGATTATTAAATGGTCAGTCATCATTCATTACTCACCAGTGTCGTTCCCTACGGCAGATCCTACCACCGTATATTCGTTGCATGAGATGTCGACAGGTGGCCTTGACCTACTGATATTGATCGTCGATCCGGTTGACAATCACGAGGTGAGATTTTTCTTTAATATTTTAGGCAAGTATCTGGTCTCTCGGGATACTGGCTATTTCGACGGTGAGGATTCAATCCCGCCATCGGACGGTGACTGCCTTACGGGTTTACTATACAAACCCATGTTAGGGTTTCAATGGCTCATTTTGCCGATAGAGGGAGGCCGCTTGGAGAAGGTTCGGCTCGCGGCATTCTTCATTCACCTCGACTGCAAAGGTGATTTCCATCTGTTACAGGTTGAATCTAATGTTTTATTTCTGGAGCTACTCGACAATTAGCATTTATCCGTTTATTAAACCGTAGGTTGTCTTTATAACTCTGTTTCTATTTCCTACAGTCTTTACTGTGTTAATAATTCGACTTCTACAGTAATGGTGGTATATTGACCATGGCACAGGTATGAAGCCTGGCACGGCGGCACTGAACTGCATACATAAAACCCCAAGATGATATCGCTTACAGGTAAGAACTTAACCCTTGTAGGGAATTAGCAGTGTTCATGAAGAGGCTTAATACTACTCTTTTCTTTGTTAGGTGCATTGCATGTTTTTCCATGGATGTTGGGTCTCTTTTCCTTCATGACCGCGACCCTCGCTCGTCACAGTCCGCTATCTTGAACTTTGCCCTTTTACTGTTCCATGAGTGTAGTGCTGAGAATTCGCCTTAGGCGATTCTAGTTTTAATTTCAAGTTTCACTGTACATTAATGCATTTTCAAGGACTGGTTTCATCATTAAGGGTTTTTATTTGGCGGCCATAACTGGTCCGGCCTACTGTTCGGCTGTGCCTCCAATACTTTTGGTGTAGAAGGACTGTTACTATTTCTGTTTAATACATGTATACGCATCCTGTCACTTTCATGTGAATTTCTGTTCTGAACGTATGGTTGGATTATTGCTCATGTCCTCGTTCATATATATATATAAATGTGTTTTTGAGTTTATGTTAACAGACACGTACTTACGGTCTCAATCTTTTCTACTGTTGGTTCTTGGAATCCATGAGGGTTTGATTACCCCTTTACTGTTTACCTTAGCTTTTCGCAGTTGTTTGATAGTGTTTACATGAATGTATTATTTCTGAATGCGCTCGTCGCACGGGGTAATCCCATAAGGAGACCATTGTTTTTCATGGGTTCTTTGTAAAGACTGTCTTTATGAATCAGTTTCAATGGTTACCGACTCTGTATTCATGGCGATTGTTTTACATGCTGTTAGATTAGACCACTTCTAGATATATCTTATTTGAATACTGTGGTTTATATTCGTATTCTACTGAATGTCGTTATGTTTTTTCTTTACGGAGCTTCCGACCCCGTACCGGAGGGTTGTTGGTGTTTTCTGAAGTTCGAAGGCCATAACCTTCGATATCAATGTGTCATTGAGTGATGTTATTATGTCTCTTGTATTACAGAGGAGGAAATAAACCTCTATCACTGTGTATGATTTTAGTTATTCTTAATACAGTGCGAGGGAGGCCGACCCATAAATCTTTACTCTGTTGTAGTGCTATTTATTTGGTCATTTTGTTCTTCCATTCTTTTAAATGAATAAATGTACAGTTAACAGGTTCCGTTTTCTCTGTATTTAAGGTTATGACCAGACGGCTTTTCCCTCTGCTCAATATGTTACTTCAGTGTAATAACCATCTGTTTGATAAAATACCTTAATTTAATAAATAGCTCAGATTAATTCCCACTATACAGTTCATGGTTTAAGATGTATAATGATGCCTGATCTTCAACGTTTTAATAAACCGTACTCTGTTTTCAAAGTTTATGCTCAGCTTTGGACTTTATCATGCTAGGGTAACAATCTTTCCTTCTCATTGGAATATAAATACTCTTCTACTGATATCCTGAGACACTACCAGAAAATCCGAACGGCAATCTACAGTTAACTATATTCATTCTTTTGTAATATAACAACAGTAGCAGTACATACCTGCACTGTCACCCGTGACCTCTGACTTCCTTCTTCGGTTCGAGAGAGGATTATATTTTGTCGCTTGTTTTCCACCCACCCATGAGATTAATTGATTCAGATTAATCTCCCCCCTAGCTTTTGTCAGGCCTCTGCCTTCGGCAACATTTAATGCACAGTCTGTGCCAGTGCTATCTGGTCTTCACCAGACTTAGCACTCCATCCCCTGCTTCTGCCTCCTTTCTCTCCTTTTTCCCCCGTCTATTCCCTAACAGCCCGGGCCATCTTCCTTTCCATCTTTCTATGGAAGAGGAGAAAACAGTTAGGGTTTTCCTTTCCCTTTCTTGGCAACTGTTTCTTAATATATACATATATATATATATTTAGAAAGAATAACAATTTTAGCAGAACAGAAAATAACTTCCTCATTCAGGTTACTTTATGTATTTAACTCAATTTAAATTCAGTTTTGAACTTAATAATATTTCCACCCTTTATAAAGAAGTCATAATCCTTGTTCCACATTTTACCTACAATGGTAAAAAAAACAGAGAAATTATTCACATAATTATCTGGTCATCACATCTCCTCCCCCTGAGATTGGACACCGTCTCGGTGTCTTTCAGCTACGAAAAGAGCTGGATAAGTTCTTCTCATCAATTCCTCATCTTCCCAAGTTGCTTCCTCAGGTCCATAGTGTCGCCACTGGACCTTAACTTGGGTAATAACTCGTTTCCGTAGCTGCACTTCTCTCCGGTCGAGGATGTTCAGAGGTTTGACCAAAACCTCTCCTTTCGGTTTGACCTGCATTACAGAATCCCAAAGTTAGTTTTTCCTTCCAATATAATTTCATCAGTCCATATGCAGCAATAGTTACTACCTGAATATCTCGCCATTGAATCACATGCTTGGGATCATAGACATATTTCTTGAGTATCGAGACATGGAACACGTTATGGACTCGGATGTGGCTTGGCAAGGCAAGCTGGTATGCTACCGGTCCAATCCTAGACAGAATTTGAAAGGGTCCATAGTATCAGGGTGCCAACTTGGCACACCCACTCCATTGTAGGGTACTCCTTTTTGTTTGAATTCTGATATACACGTGATCACCCACTTGGTATTCCTTGAATCTTCTTTTCCGATCAGCAAATTTTTTCTGTCTGTCTTGAGCAGCCTTCAAATTTACACGCACCCTTTTTACCATCTCTTCCATTTCCTTCAGCATCTCAGGTCCCAAACTTAGTTTATCCTCGGGTCCTCCCCAGCTAGAGGGTGTTCGGCATTTTCAACCGTATATAACCTCAAAGGGGCTCATTTGTGTAGAGGTGTGATATCCATTATTATACGCGAACTCTACCAGGTGCAGATACTCTTCCCACAATGTGGGTTGCTGCATTACATATGCCCTCAGCATATCTTCCACCACTTGGTTAACTCGTTCTGTCTGTCCATCGGTCTGAGGGTGGTATGCTATGCTGAAATTTAATTGGGTTCCTAAATCAACGAATAGCATTCTCCAGAAGGTTGATGTGAACTTCACATCACGATCAGAAATTATCGTTTTTGGAAGCCCATGAAGCCTAAACACATTTTGCATAAAAACATGCGCAATCTGTGTGGCCTTATACGTGGATTGTACTGGTATAAAATGTGCAGCTTTACTTAGCTTATCCACTACCACCATGATGGAATCATTGTTCTTTTTCGTCTTAGGTAATCCTGTAATGAAATCCATGGAAATGATTTCCCATTTCCATTATGGAATAGGTAAGGGTTGTAGTAATCCTGCTGGATGCTGGTGTTCTGCTTTAATCTACTGGCATTCTAGGAACCGTGCTAAATACTCAGCAATGTTCTTTTTCATTCCTAGCCAAAGGTAATCCTTTCGGATGGCAGTCATCATTTTTTGATATCCCGGATGCCCCGCATAGTGGCTGACATGAAACTCATCCATAATCAG
This sequence comes from Pinus taeda, assembly GCA_000404065.3. Classification (NCBI taxonomy): domain Eukaryota; kingdom Viridiplantae; phylum Streptophyta; class Pinopsida; order Pinales; family Pinaceae; genus Pinus; species Pinus taeda. The sequence continues at coordinate 15,675 of APFE030133005.1, forward strand.
ATTTTTAATTTTATCTTGGTTGGGTACATACAATCTTTGTTTGAAATGTATCATTCCTGCATCATCCAACTCATAACCTGGTTGGTTTGACACATTAGCAGATTGTTGTAACTGTAGTTTTAACTGCTGATAATTAACATCTTGTCTGGAAGCCTCTTTGACCATTTCCAAAATGGGGCTTCTCCACCCACTAACGGAGACTTCATACAAATGTTGTACTTTCCAGCTTAAGGCATCCGCTATTCGGTTCTCCTTTCCTTGTAAATGCTTTATTTCAAAATCAAAGCCACTAAAAAATTCCACCCACCGTGCTTGTCGAGCGTTTAAGGTGGGCTGGCTGAAATAATTGGTCAAGCTATGATGATCAGTGAGCAGCAAAAATTTCCTGCCCACAAGATAATGTCTCCACATTTTTAGAGCATGGATGACAGCGGTCAACTCTAAATCGTAAGCAGAATATTTCTGTTCATGCTTTTTTAATTTCCGATACTCGTAGGCAACCACCTTTCCTTCCTGCATTAAAACTCCACCGACTCCTTCCTTGCTTGCATCCGTACACACCACGTAATCTTTATCAGGATCAGCTATTCTCAAAATAGGGGCCGTGGTGAGTAGATGCTTCAATTGTTCAAAACTTTTCTAGCAGTTTGGGGTCCAATGGAATGTTTTCCCTTTTTCCTGTAACGAAGTAATGGGAAATGAAACTCTGGAGAAACCTTCCACAAACCTTCTATAATAACCAGCCAGACCCATAAAGGATCGAACATCTGCCACATCCTTCGGTACAGGCCAGTCCATTATGCCTTTATCTTCTTTGGGTCCACGGTGATTCCCTCTTTGGTAATTACATGCCCCAAATATTGGATCTCTTCTTTGAAAAAATCACACTTGCTGAGTTTTGCATATAGTTGATGTTCCCGGAGGGTCTGTAGCACTTTCCTGAGATGCTCCTGATGCTCCTCTATGGTGCGAGAATATACTAATATATCATCAATAAATATCAGTACAAATCGGTCCAAATATTGGTGGAAAATGCTGTTCATTAAACACATGAACGTTGCGGGGGCATTCGTAAGTCCAAATGGCAAGACCACAAATTCATAATGGCTGTATCTGGTTCTAAAAGCTGTTTTAGCAATATCTTCATCCTTAATTCGGATTTGATGATAACCAGAACGTAAATCAATTTTAGAGAACAACGTCGCGCCTTTCACTTGATCGAATAGTTCGTCAATCCGTGGCAAAGGATATTTATTCTTAATAGTTAGTTTATTTAACTGACGGTAATCAATGCACATTCGGAAAGTTCCATCTTTCTTCTTAATGAACAGCACTGGTGCTCCCCACGGAGACACACTAGGACGTATATAATTCTTGTCCAATAACTCTTGCAGCTGCATCTTTAACTCTGTCAGTTCGAGTACACTCATTCTATATGGTGCCCGAGATACTGGTGCTGCTCCTGGAACCAACTCGATGGTGAAATCTATGTTCCTTTTTGGAGGTAACCCCAAAATTTCTTCTGGAAACACATCTGTGAATTCTTGAATTACAGGGATATTATTTAGGATGGCTGTTTTGTTTTTAGAATCTGCATAACCCACCTGCACGGTATAGATCTAGCAACCTTTTCGAACACACTTTACCAGTTGGTTTGTTGTTATCGGCCGCACTTGTACAGGTCGCTTAATCCCTTGCATCTCTTGTTTATTTCCCAGGGGGTCTCTAAAGTAGATAATCTTAGTCTTACAGTCCACTAGTGACCAATGTTTCTCCAGCCTGTCCATCCCAATGAGAATGTCATAGGAGCCAAGAGGAAGCACATTTAAATCCGCTGTCACTGTCTATCCAGCTATGGTAAAGGAACAGTCCTTAATTTTAGCTACCACTCGTCTTTTGGCTCCTGTGGCTAATTGCACCAGCCATGGGTTTTTAAACTTAGTGGATTGTAATTTACAACGCTCTACTATTTTTGGGCTTACATAACTTAGTGTAGCCCCAGGGTCAATTAAAACAGATACAGTAAGGTTTGAGATATTACCTTCGAATTCGACCTTAGTGGGCTGATACTCTGCCTGACGGTCTTCCAACGCCGCATTAATCCTTGGTATACTGCGTCCTATTTTGCCAACTGTTGAGGCCTCATGAATCTGGGACAGCTGTTCCGTCCCTTTCTGCTGTGGACAGTTTTTGATGTAGTGGGGTCCTCCACAACCCTAGCATTGCACCAGGGGCCTGGTGGTCCCTTCATTGTCTAAGTGTGCCTGCTGTTTGCTGCCTTTAGATTCATTGTTAAGCCTAAATTTGGGTGCGGTTCTAACCGGAATTCTGCTGTTCAGTCCTTTCCCATTCCCCTTACTTCCACTGTTGCGATTTCCTTTGTTGTTTCCCATTGGCCTAAAGCCCTTCTTCTCATTCCATTTCTTGCCAGCTGTTTCTCCCTTTTGTCTGCTTTGTTGATAACATATTCTGGCCTTCCGAATTACTTCGTCCATCGATTTTGGATTGTCAAATTCAATCCTTTCTCGCATGTAAGGCGGTAAACTGCTTACAAATCTTTGTACCTTCGCCTTTTCTTCTCTTATATATGGGACGTAGCAAAGCAGAGAAGTGAAACGAGTGATGAACTCGTCCATAGTCTGCTGCCCCAAACGAAGATCATGGAATTCCCTGGCCTTCTCATCATAGAATCGTTCAGTCAGGTATCTCTCTTTGAAATACTTTTGAAAATTATCCCAAGTGACTGTTTGCTCAGTAACTCCCTTTACTATTTTCACCTCCTCCCACCATAAGGTGGCCTTTCCTTGTAACTGAAAAATAGCCAATCTAGCTTTAAGGTTATGGTCATATTCATAGAGCTGGAAATATTTGTTCATATTAATCAGCCACGCTTCAGTGGCTTCCTCCTGTTCTCCATCAAAATGCGGGGGTTTAATTTTGCGAAATTCCCCTTGCAGCTCCACCCTTTGTCTCTTCGAAGTTTGTTGCTCATTTACATTATCAGAACGCTCTTTCTGCTCCTCTGAGCCTTCAGGGGGCATAGGGTGATTATGTTCTTCCGACATCCTTTGTTGTTCCATACTAGGATTAACTGGTACTTGATTCTGTCGCTCAGATAAACTTTTCAATATTCTCTCTTGTTCCATTGTTAGTCTAGCATTATCTTCCCGCAGCCTTGCCATTTCATTTTTAAGCTCCTGGACGGTTTCTAGAATGGCTTGATTTGTAGATCTGGCCTCCTCACCAAGCTGAACCCATAGTTCAGGATTATGTTCAGGTCCAGGTATCCCTTGTCCTACCATAGGTCGTCAAGTTGTATTGTCTGCTCTCCTCATTCTGCAAGTCTCTAAGCCCTTGATCCTGCACTTATTTCATCAACATAAAAAGAATGATGCGGAAAATTCTAATATATATATATATTTCTTTTCAAAAGAAACTATCCTTACCCAGAGGCCTCAGTCTTGTAACTGGGCTCTGATACCATATGTCATAGACCATCATTCAACATTAATAATTTAAATGCCATGTAATTTTTTTTTTTTTTTTTTGTTATGGTTGTCTGGCTTATAAACTATTCAGCTTAAGGGTTGACCTACACCTTGGCATTCTCGTTAATCATTTGTTATATGTTACATGGTTGAGGTTATTATCATGGCGGTCCTAAGTCCGTGTTAAATTCTTTACCAACCGATTATTAAATGGTCGGTCATCATTCAGTACTCACCAGTGTCGTTCCCTACGGCAGATCCTACCACTGTATATTCGTTGCATGAGATGTCGACAGGTGGCCTTGACCTACTGATATTGATCGTCGATCCGGTTGACAATCGCGAGGTGAGATTTTTCTTTAATAATTCGGGCAAGTATCAGGTTCCTCGGGATACTGACTATCTCGACGGTGGGGATTCAATCCCGCCATCGGACGGTGACTGACTTACGGGTTTACTATACAAACCCATGTTAGGGTTTC
>APFE030133005.1:38832-71197 GCA_000404065.3 Pinus taeda
ATAAAACCTATTCTTGAAAATGGGCGAATGGATTCACTTAAACAAAACCTATTCTTGAAAATGGGCGAATGGAAGGTTCTAACTCCTAATTTCAAGGGCTAAATTTACCTTTTTTACCCTCTCCCTTAATAAAAGGTGGGCTATTTTAGGTGATTTGTAAAAATGTACTATGATACAAAATATTCGCCCACTAAAAATTTAAAACCCCTTAATTTCGCCAAAGGGCGAACATTCGCCCCTAAAATTTTCTATGATCCATGCACTTGAGTTTTGATTGAAGGCTTTCTTCGTGACAAGGGAAGGACAAATATTTGGGAGACATCTACATGGTCAAGATTTGTAAAGGGTTGTATTCTCTCCTACTTTCATTAATACACAAATGCTTCATTTTCCTATACTTGTGTCTCGTTAATGAATATGTATTACAATTCCTTCTTGACTCATTATTTAGAGGTGTTAGTACATGCTATTTTGATGTTGTAGTGCTCTTAATTGTTTTAGTTGTTTTTCAGGTCCTATTTATAGCATTTGGAATTGGAGCTAAATTTCACAAGCAATGAGAAGAGGAGAGGTTGCATTGGACTCTAGGTAGGATTTTCCTCCATGTTCTAATTTCTATAACGAAAGCACAAGTCTTTTTGTTCTTGTTGTTTCCAGATCAAGCCACTAGATCTAGGGCGTCCACTTTTGTCCTCAGAAGAGAATTATCTGTCAAACAAGGTTTCTAAAGGAGATAGCATGCTCTTCTCCACAGTATAAAAATTAGGGAATATCACTCCCCTAGAAGGTTAAAGAATGCCCTATAGAGAACCAAATTCAATAAAAGAATTAGTCAAAGGTTGAAGATCATTTGGATAGGGCTAAAGCTTAGTCCTCCCTTACTATTGGGTCTACAAGGGAGAAGAGATCAAGCAAAGGAACAAAGGGAGTGGGCAGCCATAGAGGCAAGTGCAAGATTCTACCCACAAGAAGGCACACCATCTTAGGTGCCTTGGGATGTCAGAGAAGCTACTAGGGCCATACATGAGCTACAAATCAGTGAGTAAGTTTCTCAAATGGTGAGAAACACCTTCACCAAGGGGTGATGATGGGCCTCATAAATAGGTATATTATAAGGCCCATATTCTTATCCTCCAACTTATAATGTATTCTTTTCTCACATTAATTAACATATTTTTGGCTATAATATGCTTGGTAGGAAGACTAAAAGATGTTTGTCATACTTCATGGCATAATATGGTTAATATGTAGGAAAAGAGAAATTTTTAGTGTATTTACTATGGAGAGGTACATTGGAGGAATCTAGAGGATATGGAGGAGGCTTGTCCACTATATTTACTCTTCTTTAACTTGACTTGATCCCTAAAATTAGTCATCAACAACTCAAGGTCTACTGGTAACCAATGAGCTCAAGTAATTACAAGGATATAAGGGAGTTAGATCCACTTTTCTTGAGATTTTGGAGGGAATCCACCCTCTTTCCAAGGAGGCTACCACTCAGTCATATTTGTATAAATAAACAAGCCTAAGGGCTCACTAGAATTTAAATTTTTGGAGAAAGGGATATCTACTAAGAGCCAAGAAATTGAGACTCTCATTTTTCCCTTGCATGATGTATTTGAACTTCATTTTATGTTAATTGAAAGTTTATTGTTGTCTCACATCTGAGTTTGTTTTAGAGGGTTGAGTCCCCTTGGGTTAGGGCCCAACCCAAAGGCTCTAGTCTCTCATTGTATATTTTATTTATACATCATTCTTTTTAGTAATAACATTTCATTCTTTCTTACTATACATTTACTTGCAAAAAAATTGCCTTGGAGGCCTGTTTACCACCTCTCTTGCTGGAATTGTGGTTGAATAACATACAACAATAAGCAAAAAATATGTGGTTATTTTCCTTTGTAGATTGCTAGGCTTTAGATCATTTCTCTCTTACATACTCTGTTTTTATAGATATAAGAGTTAAAATCACATTCTTCTTTGAGCTTTCATGTATGTAGGTTAGATGCATGATGTAAGATAGATTGACTCTTAATGAAATAAAATTCAACTCATCCTTCCTTATCTAGTTTATTTTTCTACATTTTGTTTGTTAGTTTTGCATTCTTTTCAAGTACAAAGAAGGATTAATTGTTGGTCTTTAGGTACTACCAATGGCTTTCAGGGTTGGAACACATCCTACATCTCTCTTTTCATCATCAACCTCTTCCTTATAATCTCACATTTCCTTCAAAACTCTACCACTGATACCACATTTTTGGGTCATTGAAGGACATTATGAGCATTTTCCTTTGTGCAAGATGGGCCTATAAGAGGTGCTAGTATTGGAAAAGGCCTAATATAGCCTTCATACACCCTAATCTACCCTTACCCACCATCAAAACACATTTTCCACTGTCACAATGCTTACGAATCCAATCCTGTAGCAAAACAGGGCAATCCTGGAACAATCTTGTAGCACCTTGTAGCATTGTCCAAAATTGACCATATTTGCTCTATAAGCTCAATTTTTGTCTCTTGGTCTTGAATAATGACCTCCAAGCTCTGAATCCATGATTGGGGAGGACCAACGACCACTTTAGACCTACCTTTTCTTCATTGCAAGTATAATTATGCAATTAGGGTTAGAGGACAAATTTTCAAATTTGAATAGTAATGATGAGTTTCTTATGAAATGGACATGGAATATATCACTAAAGCTAAGTTGCTTTGAAACAATGAAAAAGGGTGATTCATCAATTCAAAGTAGATTAGGCCTGATTCTTGAATTCATGCTTTCTTAGGATTCTAGTTACAAACACTATTATTGAATGGATTATTTTCCTTTTCAAAGCAACTTTACACATTTTGCAATTAGAGCATTGATTTACATTTCTGCAAGTAGCATAGGGTTTTCATTCTACAAGTAGAATAATATTCTTCATTTCTGCAATTAGCACAACCTTTACATTCTTGCAATGAGATTTTCTTTACATTTGAATGAGTAGCATTTTCATTTATGCAAATAGAATAATAGTTCAAATCCTGCAGTTAGGGTAGAAATCTCTCTCTTTTCATGAAATTTCCTTCCTTGAGCTAGTTGAAATCGTGGTCTTTATATGCCTTAACTTGTTCCTTTGCTTGAAGGTGGCATGAGTAGAACTTGACCTACTCTGCATATAACACTGTCACCTCTTAAGTTTTTACGAACCTTGGATTGATAATTAATGTTGTAGCCTTGGGAGTCTCAACATTCTTGTTGTGATACTGAGGCTCATCACTTAAATTGTCCATCACCACCATGATTAATTCATTTTGTCTCTTGGTTCTAGGTAGATCAATGATGAAATCAAAAGAAATTATTTCCCACTTACATTCTGGAATGAGTAATTGATTCAGTAGTCCAACTGAGTGTTGGTGTTCCTCCTTAACTTTCTGGCACTCTAAACACCTTTCCAAATAGTTTTCTACTTTCTTTTTCATACCTAGCCAATATAGTTCCTTTCTTAAATTTGTAATCATTTTTTGATAGTAGGTGGCCTGAAAATTGTTTCCTATGATGTTCCCCTAAAATCAACTATTTTAGGGAAGATTCATTTGGAACATATATTCTATTTCTAAAACTCAACAATCTCTCCTGGTTTTTTGCATAACTAGGAAGCTATGTGCAATTTAATTTTCTATGAAATTGTTCATAACTTTCATTCTTTAATGTCACTTCCTTAATTTTTTTCTGAAAAATATGTTTTTGTACTCTTGACAATAATTTCAACAATCTGATTTGCATTCCTACTTAATGCATTTACTACTTTAATCTCCTTCCCATTGATGTGTTTACTAACAAATTCAAACTTGCTCAAGAATTCCATCCATCTTTCCTGTCTACCATTCAAATCTAGTTGGATAAAAAAATACTTGAAACTAATATGATCAGTAATAAAAGTAAACTTTTTCCCTAATAGATAATGCCACCACATCTTTAATGCATGTATGACTATAACTAATTCAAGGTCATAAACAACATATTTTTTCTCATGGGCTTTCAACTTTCATAACTCATATGCAATCACATTATTCTCCTACATCAAAAAACCACTTAGCCCCTCAAGGCATGCATCTATATAAACAATAAAATATTTACTTTTGGTGCAAACTCAAATTTAAGATTGCTTAAAAAAACCACAATGCTCAATTTCTCTCCAAAAGCACTTCTTTCAATCTTGTCTTGATGCAAGCAAGTTACAAGATATAATCCCTTATTATAAATTACAGTAGGAGATTTAAATATAAGTGGGAGGATCCAAAAGGGTTACACGTTCAACCCCATTCCCTAACAATCATCGCATGCCCTTCTATTTCATTTCAACCCTTATTCAAACCAATACAAACATATGACAAATATTCAACTCGAATCCTCTTTAAGGAAATAATCTTACCTTTATATAACGAATTCAAAAACTCATCTTTCTACACACATTGTGTATATGTGCCCATACTCTTTCTTAGCTCCTCTGACTCTTTCCCTGTCCCACATGCTTGTAATGGAATCCTTTGGGTTGGCCCACCTTGCCATGCTTTCGCTCTGTCATCCACTAATATATAAAGTTCTGGAGCCTGACACTTTTGAAATATCACTTGCCAATCCAAATCACTCTTGGCTTTGATGGATCACGGAAGCGCAAATTTTCCCATTAACTACAACTTCCGTCAATAGATGGATCCCTAGTGCCTAGTGATACTTAATGCAATAATTCAAAAACCTTATAGGGTTTCAAGCTTCCAACCCAACACTCTTAATTCCATTTCTGGGCTTTAGCAAGCCTTATCTTTCGGCTCTCTCAAGTGAAGGAATTTCGTCAAGACCCAAAAATGCCTAAGTGTTGTGCCTATTTGCAGGTCCTACTACTTTTCTTGCAACTCTCAACCCTGGTTCCCCTGCATCCCAACGCTTCCACCGATCACTCTAATATTTTGTCCACTGTGTCACTCTAATCCTTCACTGTAACTGGATCATTGATCACTCTCTTGATCAATGATTTGGGAGGAATCAAAGGATTCTTGTGTCTTTGCTTCTCTAAAGCACTATAGCTTCTGAGATTGCACAATTTTGCTTCAATCTCAATTACCTCTGTGTTGGTCTCGACCTCTGCATTCCTCTCTATAGCTTCTCTCCTTCTAGGTTTTGTGTATTATAATTTATTCTTTCTTTGTTACGCCAGATCCCTTCCGAGATTAACACTTGAAAATATCAAATCATTATATACATATATATACCAGACTTATGAATAATAATAAAGGTTTGAAATTTTGGATCCTTCTACTCAAAAGTGATTCTCTAGTATTATATACAAATAGTCACAAAATGCCTTTGGCTTGGAATACATCATCTGACCCTTTTGGCCTTATGGCCACTCTCGTCCCTCAAGTCCTCTCTCCTATATCCCTATGATCACTCCCTATGCCTTTTGGCTTACAAAATATATACAAAAGGGAATTATGAACTAGAAATAGTTCATATCCACAAATTTGTCAACAAATCCCTATCTCTAGATCCACCAAATTCTCTCAGAAAATCCAACTGAATCTCCCAAATACTCTCGAGATCTCTCTTTTAGAGAATATTTGATTTCACCAATCCTCACTTTAATAAATTATATATAATTATTCTAGAAACTTAGGAAAATGCATTAAATTAAATTGTTTCACACATGTAGGGAACCAACTCCATTGGTAAACAAAAAACCCCTGGTTTAGTCAAAATGCATTTTATCTTGGAAGTAGAATGCTCCTGCATCAAAATCGCAAGGTGAAAAATATTCATCATCTCTTAACCATTTGCTTTCATAAGATGATGCAATCCTCCTAGATCCAAAACTTTGAGTTGTAGTAAATCAAATTCTTTGTCATGTTGTTGTTTTTCTACTGTTTTTTCCTTCTTCTATCCTATTTTCCAGATCTTGTGTTGTAGCCTTCCTCCTTCCATGCTAACATAAACTCGTTTAGTCCAATATATTTTTTTGTCCATCCTCTTTTTTCAGCAACATACCTCTGTTGAAACATCCTCATTTCCTTGATCTCTATGCCCAACTTGTTCTCTTGTTGATACATAATTCCCCTGCCATCTTTATGTTGAACATGGCTACCAATTGTATCCTTCATTGATTGTTGCTGGTCTTTATGAGGAATCCATATGAGGAATCTATATGGTTATTGTCATTTCCAGTTATTCATATTTCTGCTCAAAAAAATTGTCCTTTGCTGTATACCTTTAAGCTGCAATTTCAAGTTTTCTGCCTACTCCAATATCTTCATATTTTTCATTTTGTTAAAATGACAATTTTTCCACAAATAACTCATACCTTTGTGCAATGTTTCCTCCATAGTTTTTCTCGATTCTTCTATCTTATTTTCCTCTTTTTCCCATGCCATAATTATTCCCTTGTTGTCCTACATAGATTCATATAAAGTTCCTTGTACTTCTCCAACTATAATATCTTCAAAACAACATATTTTTCCTTGTTCTTCTTCATTCTCTTGGAAATTTCCACTATTTGTATCTGCATATCTTTTCAATGCATTTTCCTCCTTTGAAATGACAAATTTATAAGCTTGTCTATCGTTGCATTTCTCTTCTCCTGCAGACCTAAAACATTTGTTAGTTTTAAAAACATGAGACTTTAAAGTCTATGTGGATGCTTCCAACATCCCCTCCTCATACATTATTGGGAACATGAAACTATTCATCAAGTCCTCCTCTATTGCAACGAATTCTTCCTCTTTCTGTTTAATGTCAAAATACTCAAAGTCGATCAAAGCTTCACCATCTTCATCAATTTCATTACAAAAGGTAAATCTTCCCATCTCAAACATCTCATTGAAAAATAAAAATCACTCTATCTCAGGTTCTTATTCCGTGATTACGCCCATCCACTCCTTATTTTGATTGTCTTTACAAGACAATTCTTATTTTTTTCTTCTCCTATAACAACATTGACTTCATTTTCTCCATCTTCACCTGCAACACTTGCACTCATTCTCCAATCATCAAAATTGGAAACACAAGTCTCTATTATCATAAACTGATCCTCAAAAGACTTCTCTTGAACATCTTCTTTATCTTCACTTTGTCCAATAATTGATCCCTTCTTTGGTTCACAAATGAAATCTTTCGTCTCTTGTTGAACTACTCTAATTTCTTCCTTCAATTTGGCACACATCTCTTGTCTCAATTTCCTTTGCAATGAAGGAGATCTTACCTTCTTTTTCTTCATTAACCAACCATAACTTTGATTTTCCTACAACAACTATTTCAAATGATTAAATTTTTCTTTAAACTCATTCATATCCCTCTCAAACTCTTCATCACTCATTCTCTTAATGCTAAGTTCCTTGGCATTCTTCCTTATTTAATTGTGACTTCTCCTCGAACCCTTTTCATGGATATTACAGTGGCAGATTAAGTGCGAGGAGTTGAAAGGGTTACACATTCAAACCCCTTCCATGACAATCAATGCAAGCCCCTCTATTTCGTTTCAACCCTTATTCAAACCAATACAAATGTATGCTGAATATTAAACTTAGCTCCTTTTTAAGGAAATGGGCTTAACTTTTTATAACAGCTTTCGAAGCTCCTCTTTTTGAACGCATTGTGTATATGCGCGTACACTCTTTCTTAGCTCCCATTCCTCTTTCCACTACACCTTATAACCTTCCATTATGACGAATGCTTATAGAAGAAAAGGGACAAACTTTCCTTATATGAAATTCCTTGAAGTGTGCAGGCTACAACCTCCTAGCTTAAGCTTCCGAGATGGCCCATAATTCCACACAATACTCATGCTTTCGATACTTATTGGAATTCACCTTGGGCTTACCACGTTACGCATATTATGCCTTTGGCATGAACCTATGGGTTGGTCCACCACACTCCCACTACATTATATGTATGTGAGCTAGAGTGGAGCCTGTTTTCTTGGATTCCCATCTCTTTTTAATAGAAAATTTTAGAAACTTATGGGCTCACGGGCTTTCATGTTGACCCACATTCTATAATGGAATCCTTCAAGTTGGCCCACCTTGCCAGGATTTTGTTGTGGCATCCACTAATATATAAAGGCCTAAAGCCTGACCCTTTTTAAATATTGCTTTCTAATTCAATTTACTCTCGAATTTGACGACATAGGTAATCAAAAATTTCCCGTCAACTACAAATTCAATCAATAAAAAATCCTTGGTTCTTGATTATTCTTAAAGCAACCATTCGAAAACCTTATGAGGTTCCAGGCTTCCGACTCGGTGCTCTTAATTTCGTCTTCTGAATCTATCAAGTCCTATCTCTAGGCGTTATCAAGTGACAAAGTTCCATTAAGACCCAAAAGCACCTAAGTGTTGTGCCTATTTGTCGGTGCTTCTACTTGTCCTGCAACTCTTGGCCTTGGTTCCTCTGTATGAAAATGCTTCCACCACTCACTTTGATATTTTGTCCACTGAGTCACTCTGATCCTTTTCCACAACTATATTTTTGATCACTTCATTGATTAATGACCTAGGAAGGATCAAAGGATTATTGTGTCCTCGCTTGTCCAAAATGCTATCTCTCCTGAGATTTCATAGTTCTTCTTCAATCTAAATTCCCTCTGTTTTGGTCTTGGCCTTTACATTCCTTTTTATAGATTCTTTCCTCTTGGGTTTTGTGTATTATATTTCTATTGTGCCTCTGTTATGCCAAATCTCTTCTATGTTTAATACCTGCAAATATCAAATCATTATATACATATATCTATACCAAACCTATGAATAATAACAAAGGTTCAACATTTTGGATCCTTAAACTCAAAATTGATTCTCCAACATTATATACAAATAGTCACAAAAGTCCTTTAGCCTGGAATACATCATTTAACCCTTTTGGCCTTATGGCCACTCTTGTCCCTCAAGTCCTCTCTCCTATCTTCCTGTGATCGCTCCCTATAAAATTTTGCTTACAAAGTATATGCAAAAGATAATTTTAAACTAGAATTAGTTCATATCCATAAATTCTTCAACAAATCCCTATCTCTGGATCTCTAGATACACAAAATTCTCTTAGAAATCCAAATAACTCTAAAATCTCTCTAACTCTCCCAAATACTCTTGAGATCTCTCTTTTAGAGAAGATTTGATTACATCAGTCCTCACTTTAATTAATTATATACAATTATTCTAGAAAGTTAGGAAATACATTAAATTAATCAGTTTCACACATGTAGAGAACCAACTCCCTTGGTAAATGAAAAACCCCTGGTCTAGTCAAAATACATTTTTTCTTGGAAGTGGAATGCTCCTGAATCAACTTGGATCAACAATTTTCAGTGTTGGGGCTACTGTTAATAATTTCTTTAGTTTATTGAATCTCTCTTGACACTTCTACGTCAAATTGAACTTCACTCCTTTTTTCTGCAATGAAGTGACGGGGTAAGCTAGTTTAGACAATCCTTCAATAAATTTTCGATAATATCCGTTAATACCCATGAAGGACCTAATGTTTTCCACATCATTAAGTACTGGCTAGTTTAAAATGGCTTTAACTTTTGTAGGGTCAACAGGTATCCCTTCCTTAGGATCACATGTCCTAAATACTAGATTTTATTATGATAAAATGTTGAATTTTGCATACAACTGAGGTCCCCTAAGAGTTTGTAGCACTATCCTCAAGCGATCTTCGTGTCCTTGATTTTTTAAGTATATTAGGATATCATCAATAAAAATTAATACAAATTTTCTAAGTACTTGTTGAGTACACTATTCATTAGGCATATAAAAGTAGCAGGCACATTGGTAAGGTCGAATGGTAGTACCGCAAATTCGTAGTGTCCATACCATGGTATATATAGCATTTTATGTATTTTCATCTTTAATTCTTCTTTATGTCATGCTCCTCCCAACCAATGAGTTTCCACCAACAACTCCCCCAAGATCATACTTTTTTCCTCCAGAAATAAAAATCTCTTCTATATTCCTTAGTACCATTTTTATAGTTTCCTCCTAACATATATTTCCTTAGCATCATCCTACTTTTAGGGTTTGCACCCCTTTAATTACCTAGGCTTTTTCTTTTAGTTTAAGAAAATTATTTTCCTTTTACTTTAAAACACTTCTTTCTTTCTTTCTGTGATTTCTTGTGCTTTTCACTCAACTTAGCATTTCTTTCCAGCTAATTTCTAAGCATAAACATTCTCTCCTATTGTACTATTATTGAACTAACATTTTCTGTTGGTATTTTTAAGAGAATATTTGGGAAGGTCCACTATGTGGACTTGGGAACATAACAAATTTTCTACAATAACAAGAAGTATCTATTTTTTTCAATAAAATGGGTAGATTTTTCATTAATAAAACTGGAAATGGACCAGATCCCATACATTCGTGGAGAGAAATCTCTCAATATTGTTCAACATTTTAAGCAGAAGGACCCTATTGCTACATGTGTTATTTACGTACAAAACTTTTACATAGTTTATACTATAAACCTTCCAAAAGACTCCACCATGCTCTATTGTTCGATAAAACATATATGTAAACTAGAAAAATACAACTACTACCTGCTACTTCCACAGTCGACTTCTCCCTGAGCCTTGTCAGTGTAAAAGAAAGTGTAACTAGGTTTGGTCTTCATAAATGTAATTTTGATCTTTGTACTTGTAAAAGAAAATAATTATTATTTTTTCATTATCAAGAATGTGTTTCTTACCCATTTGATAGGTCAAGCACATGTTTAAGTGCTTCTAGGAAAGTAAAAGAGTCAATGTAATTGTTGAAGACCCATGTGGTAATGTTACACTATGAAAATATATGTATTAGAGTCAAAGAAATATGTCAAAAGAGATCCTCCAAAGCAAAGACAAGTCTCCTCTTCAAGTTAGCTAAAAGAAATGATTTTTTGGTGCACTTAAAGTCAAGTTGGCCTCACTAGGTCAAGTCAGCCCAATAGGAGGGATATACTCCTATAGATAGGGCCATTTGATCTCACAGTTAGACCATCAAGTGATATATGAAATCAACGAAGAAGAGAGTCAAGAAATAGGTGTGAAAATGGAGAAGAAAGGTGCTTCTAGGCAATGAAGAAGGAAAATTAGAAACTGAGTTTGGGAGGACTGTTTTAGGGACTAATTCTATCACACATGTTAATAAACGAGGTTAGTTTTGTATTCACATAAGATCCACAAGTGCAAAAAAATAATAGAGTTTGATTAGCTAAAAAGAGACTCCAAATAGGCCTCCATATCAAGCGAAGGAGGTCCCACATATAGCGAAAGAAGGGAGCAAGTAAAAATTCCTATCTCAAGCCCTAGATCAACCACACGTGTGAAGAAATCAGGTCTGTAGTAGGGTTAAGAGGATCATCCTCTAACTTAGATATATACTGAAAGAGGAGCCTCAATTCTCTAGTCTAAGTATCAACGAAAATGAAGATTTCAAATTGAAGGAAAGTAAAGCACCAAAGAAGAGGTCTTTAAGGAGACCTAGGGTTTCTATAGTTGCCAGAAGAAAAGCGAAGGAAAGTGCCATCAATTGTCAAAAGAAGTGTGAAGGAAGAGATCAAGGTGCAGTGTAGAAGAAGGCTTTGATTGAAGAACATAAGGGAAGTTACAAAAGATAGATTGTGTCTTGTGCTTGGAGGATCTACTGATCAAGGGTCTAGTGTTTGGCATTTGTCAATTGAAGCTTCAATAAGAGAAATTTGTATAAGTGTTTTCCTCTCTAGGAAAGAGAGGTTTTTCCTTGGCTGAGAGACAGCATATCGTGTTCTTGTCTCTTTAGTTTTGCTAACTATTTGATGAAGTAAGAGAACAAACACTAATAATAATAAGAGAAGATTGTGCCAATTGGAAAAAGTAAAAAATTACCTCACAAGTAGCTATCATCGTCTCAAGAATCTCATTCTAACCTAGATGCCCTAGATTCTTCAACATGGTATCAGAGTTAAGGTGACACATCAAGGAAGGGCATATCAAGAGCACATAAAAGTTTGAAGCATCAGATATACAAGTAAAGGTTCCAGATCCATCAAAGACAAGGAGGATTACTATCTTTTCTCCTAGATGCATCAAGAGGGAATATCATTCTGGGAACAAAAGAAAGCCTTCCATCTAAAGGCATCTTCAAGAAGGTTCATACAAGAAGGATTTACATCAAAGACTCATCATTTTCAAAGGAAGGTACTCAGACCCAAACCAATCATTGAAGATCTCTAGATCTACACATTGACAAGTTTTCATCAACAAGCAAATCTTTCTCAAGGCACCTTGAAGGAAGCATATTGAAGAACTCCAAGATCCAAGAAGCTGAAAGCTTACTCATCAAGGAAGAAACAAGTTCTCATCATCACTAACACTCTCAAGTAAGTATTTTTATGTCCTCTTATTAAAATATGAAAATGGATTTTTTCAAGGAAAGTAACAAATTGGTTGGGGCTGCTAATTTCCTTGCATGGAAAAAGAGGATTGATGTACTTCTCAAAGAAAATGAACTTCTAGTCTACATCAAAGGGAGTGTCATTGTTCCTGCTAAGGAACACCTTAAAGCCATAGAAAAGTATAATAAGGAAGAAACAAGGGCTCAAAGGATTCTGAGAGAATCCACCAAGGACCCTCTCATTCCTTATGTTTCCAAACTTGAAACATATAAAGAAATCTATGATAAGTTGGTGGAGCTATTTTCAGTTAGTACAACTGGAGAAGTGATATCGTTGCATAATGAACTTTACAAAATGAAGATATCAAAAGAAGAAGGAATAGCTCCCTACTTCATGAAGATCTCTGAGATGAAAGATTAGCTGCAAGAACTGGGAGAAGTTATGTTAGACATAGAGATGACAAATGTGGTGCTCAATGCATTACCCGAGGAATGGGGCAACTTCACATCAAGTATATATGCCAAGAAGGAAGCTACCTTGTTGAATGAAATTTGGTCTCTATGCAAAATTGAGGAGACTAAACTCAAAGCTGAAGATGATGTGGGATCAAAGGAGAAGACATTTGCTGCTATGGCCAAAATAAAAGGGAAATTTGGCAAGTTTGGTCCACAAAGAAAGGGTAAAATAGATATGTCCAAAGTCCAATGCTTTGGCTGCCAAGAGTATGGACACTATGATAGGGATTGTCCCAAGTTCAATAAGGACAAAAATAAGAGGAAACGGGAAGAAGCTGACATTACCCACGAAGTGAAAGAAGAAGAGATGAAGTAGAAGAAGGAGGACCTTCGAATCTCTACTATGAATGAGATCAACTTCTTCACATAAGTTTTCATTAAAGTTTTGGGTATCATAGGAACATGTAGCAGTAGGATAGAATGCATGATTTATGAGAGTGGTACCTTCAAGAATATAGGAGCATTATGTAGAGATAGCGCAGATAAATATATTCATATAGGAAGGATGTAACCATTGAATGAGCTCATCAATGCATAAAGGAATGATCATGACTAGGAAGAATTGTCTTAGAAAGCCACTATCATCAACATGGAGGAGCATTTTTAGAATCAAGACTAAAGGATCCTTTGATGAAATCTTCAATAGAGGGTTCACTACTTTCAGAAAAGGAATATGTCTTTATAGGAATTCCACTTATCGGGATTCAAGAAAGGGTGATATGTAGGAAGGGAAAGATGTAGCAAAGCAAAGGAGATTGAGGTAATATCAATCTAGGAAGTTGTCAAAGGAAGTTGAGATGATCAAGGAAAAAACTAAGATGAGGTATGTATGCATCTATGTTTTCAGTTAAAGTCATGCCACCATTTGTATCAGTGAGCATGGGGAATTTCTATGGTAGCATGGTAAATAACATGATATATCTCTTTCATTGGAGAAAATGCTCGAAGGAACGATTCGCTCACTAATAATGGTCAACATGAGAAATGTCCTAATATGGAGTATGAGTAGGTTGACCAATAAAATATATAGAGAAGCATATGAGATAAATAAATTAGGAATAAAAGGATACCATGGATACTAGGAATCAACATCCAATAGACATATTGAGACATATACTAGAAGAAGACACGAGAATTATGACAAAGGAAGAAAAACATCAAAGGACCCTTGACACCGAGAAAGTTCTTGGAGATATGAACATTAAGGATGTTGATGATTCAAGCCAATGGAATGTCATGATGAAAAGCTATCTCATAAGGTACTATTTGATTTAATGTCATTTTTGATTTCTTGAATAATATCTAGATGAGTTCATGCAGGGCTATTTGAACAAGGGTTGTAAGTAGAAGTACAACTATCATTCATGTGGTGGATGGAAATTCCTGAAAGAAGCACAATGAGAAATAAGTAGCCTTATGACAAAGGTTCCAAATATGTATCAAGAAGGCCACTTTCCATGAATAAAGGAATGGAATGATGAAATAAGAAGGAAGTGATCGATGGATGATACCCTAGAAGGAAGAAGCTCAATTGAATTTCATGACATCAAGGAAATAAATTGATCAAGCAACTGAAAGACCCACAAGAAGAAGTTGATGAAAAAAAGGAAAATCCCTAGTTGATAGGGAGCTCTGACAAATCCCTTATTAAGAGGGAACTTGGGAAAGTTCTTGGTTAGAGGGAGCTTGGGTACATTCTTTTATGGGAATGGACATATATTTCCTAGTTGAGAGGGAGAGATAAACACAACATTCTTGTCTTCACTTGAGAAGAAAGAATGGAGGATTGGGTAATCATATGACATCTAATGCTATTTGAGGATGTGTAGGGAATCCAAGAGAAGAGTAGGAAAGAGGATCGATATTCTTTGAGAATTGGGAACCCAAGATAAGAATAATCCTAGAAGGTCATACTTAGTGATCATTTGGGTGGGTATGTACCTTGAGAGACAATGATGATGGTGTCTATAGTAACTCGTATCACCAACATTGTGCTCTGATCTAATGAGAGATAGAGCTATCAGTCAAGGCCTTGCTATGGAAATAATTTTGGTTACTATGATGCTAGAACAGATGGATTGCCAATCCAATTTCTCTTATGTGAATTCTTTAAATTGAAAATGTCCAAACACCTTGTAAAGTGATTTATGAATACCTCCCTAGTTAAGAGGGAGTGTTGAAGAAAGTGTAACTAGGTTCGGTCTTCATAAATGTAATTTTGATCTTGGTACTTGTAAAAGAAAAGAATGATTTTTTTTTCATTGTCAAGAATGGGTTTTTTGCGCATTTGATAGGTCAAGCACATGTTTAAGTGCTTCTAGGAAAGTCAAAGAGTCAATGTAATTGTTGAAGACCCATGTAGGCATGTTACACTATGTAAATCTATGTATTAGAGTCAAAGAAATATTTCAAAAGAGATCCTCCAAAGAAAATACAAGTCTCCTCTTCAATTCAGCTAAAATAAATGAATTTTTGGTGCACTTAAAGTCAAGTCAACCTCATTATCTCAAGTAGGCCCAATAGGAGGGATAAACTGCTATATATAGGGCCATTCGACGTCACAATTAGACGATCAAGTGATCTCTGAAATCAATGAAGAAGAGAGTCAAGAAAGAGGTGAAAAAAAAAAAAGAGAGGTGATTCTAGGATAGTGAAGAAGGAAAAGTAGAAACCGAGTTTGGAGGACTATTTTAGGGCCTACTTCTATCACACGCATGAAGAAATGAGGGTAGTTATGTAGTCACATAAGATCCACAAGTGCAACAACATAATAGAGTTCTATTGGGCTAAGAAGAGACTCCAAATAGGCCTCCATCTCAAGCGAATGAGGTCCCACATATAGTGAAAGAAGGGAGCAAGTAAAAAGGCCTATCTCAAGCCCAAAAACAGCCACACTTGCGAAGAAATCACGTGTCAAACTCTAACTTAGAGATATACTGAAAGAAGAGCCTGATTTCTCTAGTCTAAGTATCAAGGAAAGGGAAGATTTCAAAGTGAAGGAAAGTAAGGAACCAAAGAAGAGGTCTCTAAGGAGACCTAGGGTTTCTGTAGTTGTTGGAAAAGGAGTGAAGAAAAGTGCCATCCATTGCTAGAATAAGTGTGAAGGAAGATATCAAGGTGTAGTGCTAAAGAAGGCTTTGATTGAAGAACATAAGGGAAGGTACAAAAGAGAGACCGTGTCTTATTCTTGGAGGATCTACTAGTCAAGGGTCTAGTGTTTGGAATTTGTCAATTGAAGCTTGAATAAGAGAAATTTGCAGAAGGGTTTTTCTCTCTAGGAGAGAGAGGTTTTTCCCTAGTTAAGAGCCAAAATCTTGTCTCTTTTTTTTATTATAATTGTTTAATGAAGTAAGAGAACACACACTAATATTAATAAGAGAAGATTGTGCCAATAATAAAAATTAAAAAATACCTCACAAATAGTTATCATCACCAAAAGAATCTCATCCTAACCTAGATGCCTTAGATTCTTTAACAATTAGGAGGTGTGGCTAGTTCTTCAACTTTGCTAGCCCTAGGATCCAGGTTCTGATTTTCTGCATCTATGACACCTTCAAAATTAGGAACAAAGCCATCCCTGGATCCAAATACTTCTTTCGTCACACCCACAATGGTTGTCTCAAATTTAACATCAATATTTTCAACCTTATGGACAAGGTTGAAGATGTCCGCAAACAAACTTTCCATGGTTTTCTGAAGCAATTCCATGTCCTTACCAAGACCTAACAGTTCGACATACAAGGCCACCATGTATTCATTGATTTCTTTCACTATTTCCTTGATTACTTTCTTGTAGGAGCTATCAGCAATGTCCCCTATGTTCCCACTATGCCCAGACTCTGCTGCATCACTACTACTTCCATTACTTGCTGAGGCCATTTTCTTTGCAATTCTCCCTTGTACGAACAATATCATTTGGTTTATTTGTTGCATCCAATTACTATAAATAATGGTCTGGTTCATCCCCACATCCCTTCCTATCTTATACTCCATAAATGAGCATTGACTATGCATCACGGTGAAACAACGACCATCCATCTCCATAACCACTAAAACCTGTTTGGAGTGAATTGCGATGGTACCTACCCAACCCTCAAATGGAACCATATTAAATAACCAAAAAAATGAACAAGAATTGAAATCCCACTTGCTATGGTTCATGGCCTTCGAACTCCTATGATCACACTTGTGAATTAACTTCCTACCATCCACTCCTTCCTCCAACACACTAAAAAAGCCATCAAAATGCTATCCATAGTAACTACCTGATTATGCTTTTGCAGACCCGTACTCTAGCTGTACTGCACCAGTCTTATATTTTTATACTGTATTATGGGATATAAAATATTTCAAATATATTCTTGATATGGAAAGAACCTTGTTCTAACTCTTCCCCGACGTTGTCTTGTGTGTCCACCACTTGGTTATTGGCACGCTTTACATGGAAAATTTTAAATTTTTCAATCTTTTTTAAGAGATACATTATCCTTATAATGATTGGAGAGGGTTTTGTTTCAATGAGGTTCTTATGCTTGGCGAGACTAAAACATTTTTGAATTATCACCATAGAAACACCAACAATTAGCAGGTTCTTGATACCCTTAGAGACACTGATTTTCAATCCTTGCCAAAGAGAGAGAGAGAGAGCTTATACTTGATTGTTCATGGCATTTCCAAGTCCCCATACGAACTTTAATTCAGTATTTTCTTCGAGGTTTGCTAGCACCCCTCTTGCTCCATTCTCTTTGGGGTTACCTTTTGAAGCTCCATCAAAATAGAGATGGACCTGACCAATATTTCTTTTCCAATCAACAAATTCCTCCCTGATCAATCTTATACAGAAGGGATGGATGACATGTGATTTTAAGCATGGATCTTGGAGATTGGAAGTGGAGATTTTGAATCACTATTTTTCATTATTATTTAATTTGTTCAGGCCTGAAACATCAAATACCCTAGATGATATAACCTCGAAGAGAAGTGTCATACCGTTAATTGTTGCAATTTCTAGATTACAACATTTTTCTTGAAGGATCGCTTGGTTTAGATAAAGCCAAATCAACCAACAAAGGTATTTTGGAAATGCCATCCAGTAACACCTTAAGAGAGAATTCGAGGAGCACAAAAATTTGAGCTTCCAATGTATAAACATCTCGTTCCAATCCTCAATTATGGGGGGTGATTGAACAAGGGGCACTAAGGCGAACTTCCAGGTGTTTAAAGAAAAAGGGCTTTGACAAAAAATATTCTTGATAGATTCCTCTGCTTTACCACATAAGACACAATGACAGGGACCATGAATGTTCTTTTCCTTAAGTTTTCTACAGTAAGGATTTTCTCATGCACCATTTCCAAACAAAAGATATTGATCTTAGCAAGCCCATCATAGTTCCAAATCTCCTCCCAGATATTGGAGTGAGGGGGGGAGGAAGGATTCTTAATCAAAAGAGCATAACCATATTTGACTGTATATTTTTTGGTCTTGCCTCCCAACCATACGCGACTATCCAATTTGCTTGTAATGATAGGAGAAAACCCTTTTAGATGATTGATCATGGAACGCTAATGCTTCAATAGATAGATGGGCAGGTCCAAAGACAACCACCCACCCAACAGTCCGTGATCGTCCCAATAGGACATGTATGCTAGATTAATATAACCATGGTCTTCCATCCAATTAGAGAAATCCACAAACCCAGGATAGGAGATGAAGTCAGATAGAAGAGAGCAATCTTTCCAAAGGTGAACGCGTTTCCCTTTAGATGGCTACCAACTAAGATGTTCCAACATGAAAGATGACGAAGATTTACACAGTCTCAAAATTTTGAGCCTTTGCCTTCCCATAGTTCTCCTTCCAGTATAATAAGATGATTTTTATGGAAATATTTTCTTGTAAAGGCCTTTCTCCACCACTCGTTGGATTCCGAGAGGAGTCTCAAAACTAGTTTTTCCCCAAGAGCTAGGTTCATAAGTTTAGGGTCCTTGATTTCTAATCCGCCCAAGATGTTTAGTTGTCTTACCAAATTCCAATTGACAAGGTGGAATTTGTGGTCGTTACTCTTGCCCCCTTGCTATAGAAAATTTTGAATTAGCGTGCTAATTTGTTGATTTATATTTTTTGGTGCTAAAATACAAGCTCCCAAGTACACCAAGAGAGAGGATAGAACAAATTTTATGAGAATAAATCTCCCCACCAAGTTGAGACACCTTACTTGCCAGGAATGCACTCTTTTTCTTACTTTTTAGACTACAATCTCCCAATCTTCCCCAACTGCCGACTTAAAGGAGATGGGAATCCCAAGGTAGGAGAAGGAGATCTGATTAACATCCACTGGAAAACCCAACAAGCGAGCGATTGCCGTCAAAGTTACCTTTGGACAATTCCAACCAATCAATTGAAATTTTAATTTTTTTATCAATTCCCTAGATAAGAGGAGATACCAATCCAAAATAATTTTGAATCTGAAGGAAATCACTAAGAAGGCACCTCCAAGCAAGAGGGTGTTGTTAGCAAACTAAGAGTGATTTATTTCACGCACATTCATTGCAATGCATAGGCTAGGGAGAGATCTAACCACCCTCTTAGACTCGAGGTTACGACTTAGTGCTTCAATCATGATTATATAGAAAAGAGGAGATAGAGGAAAACCTTGCTGAAGGCTTCTAGAGGCAAAAAGGAAGGGTGTCGGGCATCCATTAATCAAGGAAGTGATCCCAGGAGAACCAATACAAGAATTAATCCATAAAATGAATTCATTTCTAAAACCTATTTTTTCCATGACAAGAAAAAGAAAGATTTACCCGATCAATCAAATTTTCCATACCAGTTTGATAACCATTCCAACTTCTCCCAGCTCTTTTCTTGAATAAATTGCCTCATGAAATAGAATGATATTATCGATAATATTCTGATGTTGCATTAAGCCACCTTGATTCTCATAAATGAAGGAAGGGAGTAGAGTATTAATCCTATTGGTAATGATTTTTGTCAAGATTTTATAGGAAGAGTTACACAAAGAGATATGGCGCAATCTTGAAAAGATAAAGGGGTTGGCTTCCTTTTGAATTAGGGAAAGGAAGGATGAATTAGTGCTTCCTTCGATCTTTTTTTTTGACTCTGCTATGGTTCAACATTCTCATAACATCCTTTTTTATAATGTTCCATAATATTCGATAAAAACATATAGATAAGCCATTTGGACCTGGTGCCTTCTCGGGTTCCAAGGACCAAATCACATTTCAAACTTATTCTTCCATTTATTCACCTATAAGATTCTAATTGGAAAATGAGGAGATTTCTTGTGGCATTTCCCGCAGAAAATCATTGGCACCATCTAAAGGAATATGATCTTTATGGAGGAGAGCTTTGAAAAAGTTAAAAGCCTCAATTTTTATTTTTGCGAAGGTGTTGGCCTTCTGCCTTCATTCATGCTTTATCTCCCTTATTCTGTTTTGATTCTCACAAGACATGGTCTGATTTTGAAAGAAGGAAGTGTTGGAGTCCCTTGCTTTTAACCAAAGACTACGAGATTTTAACCTCCACAAATTTTCCTCTTTTCGACTTAGATTAAAGATCTGTGAGGAGAGGTCACTTTACTTTTGGATGTGTTTTTATTCTATTTGTGCTTCATCCATCGTCTTATAGTGCTCATCAAGTTCTTGAACTTTGTCTCTCCCTTTTTCCCTAGGGGTTGGTAATTCTCTTTCAACCACTTCCTCAACTCTTTTTTGATATTATTGAGCTTAGATGACCAGACATAACTAGGGGAGCCCTAAACTAGAGACAACAAAGTCTTCTTTACCAGTTCCCAAATCTCTTCATAGAGGCACCAATTTGCATTGAATTTCAAAGGAAATGGTATGATATTTTTAGTCTTCTCCAAGGTTATCATGATGGGTCCATGGTCCAAGTATCCTTGTGCTTCAATAGTCGAAGAGAAATCTAGGTCTTTGAGGAGCTAACTGTTATGTATCAATAAATAGTCCAGGCGTGCTGCAATAAAATGATCACTGGACCATTTGTTGGACCATTTATATTTCCGAGACTTGGGCTTGATATCTATCATATCCCATCACTCTATTGTTTCCTCCATTCTATTTTCCTCCTCTTTTCTCTGCCATATTTAGTACTGTGTTGAAATTACCTCCCATCACACTATTGGAATGATGGTTTCTCTAATTTAGAGCTTCTAATGAGTCCCATAATTTGACCTTTTCACCGTATAGAACTCAGCCATAAATATTTATGAAGGGGATTCTTTCTCCTGTATCTCTTTCCTCCAGGAGAGTCATGACCTAGGATTTCATCTTTATTTCTTCAACCAGGGTGAAATTCTTTTTTGACCAAAAGATACCAAGCCCTCTAGAGGCTCCCCTTGAAGACTCGATGGAACCAGAGCAATCTTTCTAGAAATTTTCAGTTGCTTTTAGAACCTCCGCTTTCTCTAACTTTGTTTCTTGTAGAAACACCACCATTGGAGATTCTTGTTTGATTATTTCTCTTACTGCTAGGATTTTAGTAGGGTTTCCTAGCCCCCTTTTTTTCTAGGATATTACTTTCATTACTTGTGAACAGAATGGGAGAATCCACCATCCTTTCCTTCTTTCTTTATCCTTTTCCCCTTGAGAATTTCTGAAATGACTATTTGGTTTCCAAGTTTTTTGTTTAGTTCAACTTATTTCTTCATTGTTCCCTCTTGTTTGACCTTCCTTTTCTCTTTGATGGGTCTATTTCCTGGTTGCTACATTCATCTGCCCAAGATAAATTTTGAATCTTATTCTGGGTGATAACTCTTTGTATGTCCTTATTCATACTATGAGGGATGATACTCAGATGGTTAGGGGCTGGAGCAGTCTTCAGAGGGGTAGCTTCACACCCAGCTTTCTTCGGATTAATCTTTGCTACTATTTCAACTTCTTCGACTACCAAACCCTCCTCCACACTTGTCCTTTCGATTTCTTGGAGGGGAGTTTCCAATTCATCATCACTTAATACTTTAAAGAGATTCGAGGAGGAAGAAGTTGTGATGTTGGCTAAAATTCATCGAGGCTTTGGAATGGTTCCTTTTCCTTTCAGAGGTCTTTCTAGTTTCTACCAGTTCTCCTCCTAAGTAGCGGGAGCCTCCAAACTTTTATCTTTCCCAGCTTTGGCACAGTCTCTAGCAAAGTGGCGATAATCATGGCACTTTCTACATTTTAAAGGTATTTGTTGATTGTCCAAAATTTGTCTATGCTTCCATTCACCTAGATTTAGATTGATTTCCGTTGGAAAACCCTTTTCCAAATCTACTTCTACACATATTTTGGCACAAGCGAATTAGTATCCTTTGGGTTCAGTCCAATAATTTCACCACCCCATTGCCAATAGCTTTGAGACAATCATCATTCTAGCAGGAGATTGAAAGTTGAGGAAGTTTGACCCACACTAGAATAGCAATGGGAATATCCTCGTCTGGATTGAAGTCCAGAGTTCACTTATTCAACCTCTAGAGCCGAAGAAGTATGACCTATTTCGAAATACTACATATCTGTCCTCTTTTATTTCAAACAGAAAAATGAAGAACCCATTACCCATTGTTGAGAGGGAAATCTCTCCCTTCATCATTGGCTTCCATTATTTGCCTATCCAAACTTCTATCGACCTTGGAGAAGACCACATGCCCATGAATTTACCTATAAGTGCTCTCTTGGCATAAGCCAGGGAAGTTTGACGTGCTCCATCCGACCAAAGAAACATTCTTAATCTCATCGTTTCGCTTAACAAATTTGGAGGCAACAACAATTGACCATGCATGCTTGGGGAGGAAAGCCACGAGGGATTGGAAGGCAACATCGACAAAGGAGTTAGGTAAGGGTGGAGGGGGGCCACCCCCTCCTCGAGGACCATTGAACCAATCGATGAATGCAGTAGCAAAGGAACCTCCGAACCTCAAAGCTTAGAGTGCCCTTCTTTAAAAATTACATCTATTATTCATATTATGCGATCTATAACAAGAAGTATCTATTACTCATATATTCTTTCTTATTTATTCCCAAAACCGAAAATACTTATTCATCCTATAAAATTTAATTACATAATCAATTAATTCCAATTCTAATTAAAGATTAAAACATAAAAGATTTAAATTTAATTATTTTAAATTTATTTTTAATAATTTATCCTATTTAATTAAAAAGATTCAAAATAAAATATCCTTATATTTATGAGATTTATAATTTTATATTAAAACTGTAATAAATTTTTTCCCTTAGCCATTTTCCAAGGCTACAAATAGAGGTCTTCTATATAAATTACAAGTAGAGGTCTTTTATTAGCCATTTTCCAAGGCTACGTACGAGGACTTCTTAATTTTCCGCCATTACATGTTCATAATGAAAATAATTCTGAATGTTCGAATGGGTACTTAGACATGATGCTCTCTGGTAAAAAGAATGGAATATTACAAAACAGGTTGAAATACGTTACATTGACATTTGAAACGGTGCTGGAATGATTAGAGAGCACATTCCATAATTATTACCGATTTATTTAAGGTATGGATCTACTATTTTTAAAGGAATCAAACAAATTTTTTTATTTTAGGTAGGGATCTAGTATTTTTAAAGAATCAAATTTTTTAATGTTAAATTTATTTTAGATAGATTTTAATGAATTTGCAGTGGTTTGTTTTTCTTATATATTAATAATAATAATAATTTTTTATTTTTTAAATATTATATAAATTGTAAATTTCTTTTCAATGGATTCGAAGAAATTTAACATGGTCAAAGATTATTTTCACAAATTTTATTTTTTAATTAAAAAGCAGTTTATACCTACATAATATCATGGAATTTACTTTTAATTTAATGGAAGTAAATTATTACTGTCCTCCGTTTAAATTTTAGAACTCTCCTTTCCAAACCATAAATTTACTTTTAAGACCGTTATTTAACTTGAACTAAAGAATGTCCTTTGATTCGTTATTTTTTTTTTTCCTTTACAACCCTCATTATAAATTTCTAAGGTTCTTGAACACTCATAAATTTCTCAGGTTTTGTTGGTTAACCCAACACTTCAATACTGATAAATTTATGTGAGACTTACTCCTTAAACACAATATAATAACCATTATATGTGATTGCGTGTGCTACGAGACATGGTTACCTTTGTTGACATCCGTATGCCTAGTTTACCCAGGGTGCAATTTAATTATTCGGTTGTACTAAAGTTTCAACTTCCATGCAAAAGGGTTCTCCACGCATGTGAAAATTATGTGTCTATTTGTGGGTGGTAATCTATGTTTACTTAGTTGCTCATTTCATTATACGTGTAAAGTTTTGAGTGTTTTGAGTGTTGAAAATATCTGTATCGATAAAATATATACATCTTACTGATCTGTTTACGAGTATGGATGCCCTATCATGCTTACTCCTTATCTTGGAATTTCACAAGTTTTTGCTTCACGGTTTTGCGACCTTTTAGGTTCTTACAATAATTCTCTTTTGCATGTCCAGGGTGCTCAAACTCTGTATGGTTGAAATATTTCTAGCTTTTTATGGTTCCGTGTCTACTATTTCAAATGTGTTCTTGCTGCTTTTAGAATTATTTTCCTATGATTATGGATATTTAGATTATTTATTCAACCGTTATGGTCATGACTTTTCAAATATAATGATTTACGGGTACCCAGGGACCCTTTTTATTTCTTTTTTAGGAAATTTAAGCAATTTCTTTCTCTTATATAAGTAACTTTGTATTTACCTAGTTGCAACTGCGTAGATTTAATTTTCGTTATAACGGTGTAGATTTAATTTTTGTTATGATTGTATTTATGGTTTTTGATGAACATTTGGATTATATATAAAAATAAGAAATACGGGCTAGTGAATAATAAGCCTGGTTTCCTTTATATTTATATATATTATATATTATATATATATATTATATATATATAATTGCCATTATAAAGAAATAGATGTATATATACCCTCTAATTAGGCATCAAGGTTTTTGTTTTGGTTTGCAATATAGTGCATGCATTGTGAATTTACGTTTCGTAGAAAAGGGTTTGTGTTTGTTGGATATATTCTTATAGGGCCACCTTACCCTTGCAAATACGATCATTTTCTTACTAAAACCAACCAACAAGAATGTGTCATGGTCGCAATGGTTTTTTTTTTAATGTTTCTAAATAGTATTCTTTCATACATATCTTGCATTTTGTTTCTATAATTTTTTATTATTATCTTATTTATATGCATATTTAAATAATTTCACTTAGAATATATCTATATGTGTCAGAATCATTTTCTAATTATGTTTTGGGCTTTATTTTTACTTAATTTAAAATCACTAGAACAATTAAGTTAAAAAAAATCTTTTAATTTGTTTTATTTTTAATATAATTAGTATTATTTTGTATCCGTTAAATTATTTTATATCTTATCTATATTATATGACAAAAATCATTGCGTGTTAATATTTTTTATTAATTTTATTTAAATTCTGGTAAATAATTATATGAAAAATGTAATTTTGAATTATTGAAACTGTATGATTTTAATTAAAGAGAAGTTTTTGAAACAAAATTTAAAATATAAAAGTTAATTATTTAAGTTTTAAAAATTACAACTTTATCTATTATTATATAACAACATTCTAATAATTTTCCAAATTTCTTCTCTATTTAATTATTAATTATAAGAAAAATAAATAATGATGGACCCTCTATTGGAAATTCACACATTAATCCTTTTCTTAATTATAGATTCCAATTATATGATTGGTATTGAAAGATGTTGACATATTCTCGTAATGTCCTATAGATGGATTCAGGGATTTTCAAATAATAACTTCCTTGTATATCTAAATATTATGCTTAAGCAATGTTTAAATCAAATATTAACTAAGTATAATGTAGATTATTGAAAATTAGATTTACATACATTGAAAAAAATACCTTGTAAAAGGTACATATCTTTGTAACCTGACATTGGAAAAGGTGCATATGGTTATGAAATGTTTGGCCATTTATCAAATGCCTATAAGTTCATGCACATTCCTCATTTCCCCGTGGTAGCTCATTCACACTCTTCACTGTAGTGCGTAGTAGAGTAACTACCTAGGGTTCCACCTTTGTTAGTCTCCTTGATGAAAGAGAAGATTTTCTTTATTCATCCACCTTAATGTTTTGTTGCATCTATGTATTTAATATGGTAGTTTTTTAATAAAGGGTATTTTTTACTATACTATATTTTTATAAAAACTTACGATGATTAACAATTAATGAGAATTATGAAACACCTATTCTCATTCACCTTTACTCGTCCTGGTGTCATGGTTATTAGCATGGTTCCTGGACTTCCAAAACACACTCATATTAGCATTCGCATCCATTGGTAGCATAAACAAATCCAAAAAAATTGAAAACCTATTCATGCCCCTTCATCAAAGCCTGAATTCATTACTCTGTTTCAAATTCAATTCCTCTTTCACATATTCAGGTTCTTGGAGCATGATTTTAGATTTGGGTGGAGAACATTAAGGTTTCTAGCATTGGAAACTCTAGCATTTATGGCTAGGGCTTGAGAAGTGGAGCAGTTGGTTAACTTCTCCTTGGGACTAAGCAATTAAACTTCTGCTTTACACTGAGTAGTGAAGCGCCAACGCTAGGTTCTAGTCAAAACAATTGAATGATTTTGGTAAATTTTGGGATTTTGTCACAATAATGTAATGATTTCATATTCTTCTATTAGTAAGTTTTTTTGTCATTATTTTATTAAATTCTCGTTAACAATTGTGCCCTTCTTTTAACTTAGGCAAGGATACTTTTCTATAAATTATCTATCCATTCTAATCCATACTACAGATTTGTTTCATTTTATATAATGTGTTACATCGGAGATGTGAGAATTAGATTCTATAATAACTTGATTTTTGTTGTTCCAAATAATATGTATTATGAAATCTCTCATGATTGGAAGCAAGGAATTGCATCAACCTCTTTGGACGTGAGTGAAAGCAAGGAAATAGATCAACTTATTTTGAAATGACAATAAGTATAATCAGTACACCAAAGTATCTCACATAACACTTATCGCTTAATGAAAAAAATAAAACCAAGCATCAATGTTTTTGGCTCATCCAAAAATCATGGTTTTTGACATCACCAAAGTCCATGACTTCATATACGAAGATGAATACAACTTAGCAAGAAATACATGTAGAATTTGTTCATGATAATCGTCTTCGAGCTCATCCCTTTGTAACCATATTATATAGCTAAATTTATAATTGTATGTGGTTACTTGATCGACTATATTCTTGAACCTTCCATGTGTATTTAAACATTGACTGTTGAGTTTCACCATTACAACCACTTTTTTCATAAATTGAATTTATCCAGTCCCTCAACCATTTTAACAAATTTAACAATGTATCTATCCATGAGAAAACATACAGCTTATTCTTGTTTCAAGTGAAACATCTATTTATTTCCAAAGGAAACTAACTAAATCTTGCATGGAAATATAAACACATTTATTTTCCAAGAGATCAAACACATAAAAATTATTCTTTCATGCATGAACAAAAACACTTTCCTCTTACCAAAATATCTAGCCCAATAACTATACAAAATCTTCTCCCAAAAAAAAACTAATACCATAGCTAATCCTTTTAGTGGTGGAAATGCATATTATTCTTCCCAAAATAAGCCTAGTACAATCAATATTATGTGATTGCTACTTCCGTTTCACTGGAAATCAAATACCAAAACTATATTTTTCAATGCATGAAAATGTATATGTTTCTCTAAAGATTCCTCCAAAAGAATATTAACACAATAAAGAATATATTTACCAATTTCAAGGATATAATTCCATAATATATACAAGGAAGTGCTTTTATTTTCTCTTCTTTTTGAAGAGTTCTAACACAAAAAAAATAATAATAATAATAATCATAATAATACTTCACTATATACAAATATATATATTTATTTTCCAAGGATTATTATTTTTCCAAAAGTTAGATGACTCACCAGCTATTATGCATGCAATACAAAATGTTTTCCTATCATTTCACACATCAAACAAATTTGTCATATTTCATAAAGAAATAGCATGAATAACAATTTATTCTCAAATAAAACAACACATGGTATTTTATGCAAAGGTTTTATGTGAACTCTCTCTCAAAAATGTTACTCACATATTCATCTCGAGTAGATCAAATATACTAGGTACTATTCATATGCACATAAGCACATATTTACTTTAAGAGTCCAATATTTCTCTTTAAAAATTTAATGCATATGTGCCATGAGAACATCCTTGATAATATTTTAAATGAAATAACTTAATTCCTTTTCAAGAATTACTAACATAATTATTATATTTTTGTGCATGTGAATAACTCACTTCTTTTCAATAAATATCAACATAATTGTTCTATTTATGTGCATGTGAATAACATATTTATTTTTAAGAAATATAAAACTTAACAGATATTTATTTTTTCATGAAATTAAGTTATTTCTTTTCAAGAAAATTAACACAATATCTATCTCTGTATGTACATAACAACTATTCTTATTGTGCTGACAAATCAAATGACAACACTATTTTTAATGTTTTAGTCATTAAATTTGGGAGTGGTTTATGAACAACTGGAAGAGAATTTTTGAAAACCAAACATAGTTTTTGTTGGCAATGGGTGCATTAGAGAAACCATCTCTAAGTTTTTACACAGGTGTCACGGTTAGGAATATTCAAATGAATCTTTGAAGGGCATTTTTTCCAGATGTAAATATTACATAATATTTCTATTTTTTCTATAAACTTTTGACACCATTTTCTAGAGGCTGCAAATGAATTTTTCAAATATGAAATATGTGTCTGGCGAGAAAGGTCTAAGTTTTTACACACCTATCAAAATCTAGGATATACGAAGACATATTTGGACCCTATTTTCTAATAAATCATGCAATTCACACAATTATTTATCCACAAAAATATTTTAAGAATTCAATGCACATGAAATATTTTAAGAATTGAATGACAAATACACTTACTCCTACATGCATGGAAGTCCATGGATGTTTCCCCAAGAAAAGAATCTCAACTCTTTATCATATGATTTTTTTTCAAGGAAATAAATTTGATTCTTATTTCTTCATGCACCTATGCAAACACGGTAATCTTCAAATAACATAGTTACTTGTCTTTTAATGCATGCTTGGAATCCCATTTTAAGAGTTGAATGATAAAAACACTTACTCCTACATGCATGGAATTCCATGGATGTTTTCCCAAGAAAATAATCTCGACTCTTTATCATATGATTTTTTTTTTCATGTAAATAAATTTGATTCTTATTTCTTCATGCACCATACACAAACACAACGATTTTCAAATAACATAGTTACTTGCCTTTTAATGCATGCTTGGAATCCATCCTTATTCTCTCTTGGCTTCATTCTACATTTATTATGTCATTAGTTCTCATATTTTCCCAGAGGCTTACAATAAGTAGAATTGAGAAAATGCAATAGCTTTTCTAAATTCTAAAAGAATTCCATAGATCACCCATAAATCACTTCATAAATCAGATTTTTCGTAAATCCTAAAATCACTCCATAAATTATCCATAAGTTATTGTAAATATTTTGTTAATAAAATAAATTATTATTTGAGGTAATTATGTGCTCAGAAAAGAGACTCGAGATAACATTGTCAATTCTTCACGATTAGAATCTTTAAAGATTCTAGATAAGATTAAGCGTGGGAGGTAAATTCCCTTAGAAACAGCTTAGCTAGAGAAAAATTCTAAGACTGGTTTCGTTTAAAGTATCATGGGTGAGAAAGGTCAGCTTTAAAGGTAAAAGCCTAGGAAAGAAAGCATTAAATCTTACGAAAGAGGGACGCCTCAGAATTGGAAACATTATCATGAAGAAGGGAATAAATAACCATTGAGGAGATCAACAAGAGGCTTTATATTATGGGAAAACAATCAAGCTCAGGGGAGAACTTGAGGTAGTTAGTGCTTGGGAGGACAATGTCTCCAGGTGCAGGTTTCTGTGCGGCTAATTTCTTAAAGTCTCTCATTTGGTTTATGATGATTTTAGATATAAATTAACTATTGTATATTACTATGTTGCGTATAATTATATATTAATAGTTTTAGTTTCCAATGCTGATGATGGATGGAAATTTACTTGTTGTAGATTAACATTTTTTGTATGAATATATGTTAATGACTATATATTGATATGCTGGTTATTGATTAAAACAAATTACTTTAGATTAAAATGTCGATGTGATTGTACATCAGGTACTGTAGAGCAACACCACTTTCACGCCATCCCCTCATCTAATATAATATGCTCAACATTCTAAGTATCGCAAGATGTTAAAAGTCAATATTTGCATTCACTACCATCTCATTGCGATCTAATTCAATTTTGTTTAATTATTTTAAGGGTATAAAAGTGATTTTTGAATTTCCTTCCAATTTGTTGTAATTGAAATTTTGGAAAGGATGTCTCCAAAGAAATATGAGCTTGGTCATCATTTCGACCATCGAAGAAGCAAGATGTACTTTAGAGGCGACAATATACGAGAAGGCGATGGAGGAGGAGAAGCATCATAAGTGAATTGAGCATTTAGGGGAATTGGGAGGATTCGATGCC
Source organism: Pinus taeda (assembly GCA_000404065.3). Classification (NCBI taxonomy): domain Eukaryota; kingdom Viridiplantae; phylum Streptophyta; class Pinopsida; order Pinales; family Pinaceae; genus Pinus; species Pinus taeda. The sequence goes on from APFE030133005.1 coordinate 69,393, forward strand.
AATATGTTTCCACTGGTATCTCTTATTCTTTAATTTTAAATTTGATGGTGATGAGGTCAAAATTTTTCTAAAATTTGAAATGTATGAATCAATCTGTAAAATTTGAATTATCCTAATTTGCACAGGGTTGATAAACAAGGCCAACCAAAAAGATAGATTTATTAGAAATATAACGCTATAACTACTATTATTGAAGTACTAGTTATGTCATTTTGTACGCAGTAGAAGAAATACAGAGAAAATAAGGATACAAAGAATGCCCACAGGGACAAGATTGAAGACGAGATTAGCTGGGGGCTTCACCTTCCATGAGAATCAAAGAACAAGGAAACTCTAAAAGAAGTAAAAGATCTTGACCTGTGACCAATAACTATTCTTTCTAAATAGTTTTCATTCTTTCACCAAAAACATCGTCGATCCTCCTGATATTGCATTCAAATTTACTTGTTTGTTGTATCACTTTATCTTCCTCATAAGCATTTTGATGTGAATATTTAATAATATTGTGTTTCTTTTAGTAGTCTTTGTATTGAGCATCTTGATTTCAGTAGCACCATGTAAAATTTTAGAATATTTGGATTTAAAATGTAAACTGTGGATAAGCTAAATAACATATCAAAATTATGTTTTTGTTCATTGCATGGGAATAATCACATATTTTAAATGAGTAATTTATCATGTTAATTAAGGATGTATGTGTGTATATTTTGGAATAAGGTTTCTAGAATTTCAATTTGATTATCAATACAATTTAATTTAATTAGAAATAATTATTAAGTGAATGTTAGAGGCTTAATCTCAATTGAATATTCTAAAATATTTTTAGTGATATCAATAAATCAAAAGTTTAGATTTATTTTCAAAGTATTTATTTCATTTTTTGTTATTTAATTAAATTAATTAACTAGAAAAAAAACATATGAATAAATGCCACATAGTTTATTAGGTATGTCCTATTGATAAGCCATGGTATTTTGACAAAGCCTATTTATATATTAAGAATCTCCATAGTAAAGTGACACTGAATCTGGATGGGAAGAATGGTGTGACATGGTTTTTTAAATGTATATATTTGAATTTGTTAAATAGAGGCCCAAGTGCTCCAACTCTCTACATTGTTCGTCAATGATAAAATGAAAAATGCTTTTAAATTTGTCGAATAATGTAAAGGGTAAAAGCAATATGAAGAGGGTAATGGATCTTTCTAGCAATGTTAAGTCCATATATTAAGGTTTTTAATGTTAATAGATAAATGGAGAGATGGAAAAAGCATAGAAAAAATTAAAAAAGAACTATGCTCAGAGCAATTGTGAGAACAAAATATTGAAGAAAAAACATTCATAGAGAATTGCACCTCCTATATGAAGTGAAGAGGACAACTTCCTCAAAATTCATCACCATCAATGATCACCAACCAAACGACAAGTGTTTCTGGTACATTATGTCATACACATAGGAACAATCGATTAGGTTGTCATGAATGACAGAGGGAGAGATGAGTAGGGTTAGTAAAATGCTCAGCTTTGATAAAGTGGTCAAAGCTAACAAGCGAGAATGAACGAGGAATTACTAAGGAGGGAATATGAGCATAGAATTTGTGTTGTGATGCTATGTTACGAAGATTTTGGTATGTCTTCCAAGCCTTTATATCCTAAGGTTTTTTTTATTCTAACTATTCATATTTCCCTTATTTACATATTTTCAAAATATTCACCAAATCCCTAAGGATTAGGTGTCTAAAATACTTAATTTCTTTAGCTAATTTACATGAAAAATAATTAGATTATATATATATATATATATAT